>JAFLHD010008883.1:20042-163276 GCA_018856295.1 Blastosporella zonata | reverse complement strand
CTTGTGTACAGTCCACTCCTTGTACCTTTTACAGTTTGATAATCTTTGGCAACGCAGCTTCCTTAATTGCTGTAAAACTATAGCGCATCCCATCCACAACAAGTCGAGGTTTGAAAGCAGAAGAGGATGTCGACAGATGTACCATCAATCGATCATAGAATTGTCACATCAACACAGCCCCCTAAGTAAGGCACCAGAAAAACGCCAAGTTCCAACTGAACAACTCAAGCACGCGCTCAGATCCTAAAATTCCGTGATCATTATGTTGTGCAAGTACTACTGTTTTAGGAACGAATGTGGTAGGTGATTGTCCTGGGTACAAACGAGTGATAGGTTATGACGGGTGCGCCTTGATGGCAGCATCAAACAGTCGAGGAGGGAACATTAGACCTGACAGACCCCGGTTTACTCATATTAGGGAATTGAGCACTCGTCGGAGATGGGAGTGATGTGTTCTGAAGAATAGAGGACGTCAGCATTTAGATATTGATGACGAAACAAAAATTATACAATCGAGGAGGCTGCCAATTGTGATGGGGCCGTGTTAGCAAGGTACTGTCGCATGTCAGCAGTCTCTGGTCCTTGAATTTGAGGGCTTGGAGGGGCTTCCTCGACAGAAGATGTCAAGGTGACACCACGAGCTTTCGCAAGTCGCCGCTGCCGACGAAACAAGAGGAAGACGATGCCCAACAGGAGGGCAGCACCGAATGTGCTGCCTATGATTGCCCCCATGACGATATTTGCATGATGATCGGCATCGGTGGCCGCAGACGCTGTACTTGCCGGAGCGGAAGACGATGTGATAGATCTGCTTGTTGATGATGCCAATACGGTTATACTGGCAGAGGTTGGAGTTGGTATCGGCGGGGCTGTGGATTCGGCAGTGGTGTCTGGATAATTGAAACAGTCAGATATATCTGGTCACGACAAAGTAAAGTACTGACTAGCGACAAGTCTGGCGGCTGTCTCGTTAAATCCACCGTTCGTCTACTATTTGTGGTTAAAGGCCGCCCTGGAATGAAGTATAAAATGACTGACCTCGACGTCCAAGTACGCCCAACCCGGTACAAATGTCTGAGGAGGAATAGCCTCCGGGAAACTATGTATGGGGTCAACACTGCGTAGACTTTGGTCATAGCGTTAACCAACGTACGCGCTAATTGCAACGGAAGGGCAATTTCCTGACCAGGTACTCCATCTGCCGGATGATCAGCTCTCCTATCGTACGTTTCAATGAGTTAAAGCATACGTCTCGAAGGTCTCTCCCTGGCAAGCGCCACAGGCACTCATAAGAGAGTACACCACAGTGTTGCATATGCAAGGGTTGGCGTCCCCAAGAGCAGGTCCTGAGTAATGGCTATTTGTGGGCAATGCCGCCACATCGTACGCTAAAGCGTATGATATCAGGGCTCGCAGAGCATCCTACGGACGTGAACTCACGGCCACAGATAGCGAGCAAAGTGGAAGCTACTTGACAAGGGCTCTGCTTACGCGAATTGTTGGTCTGAAATCAGATATGCCCGATGAGCTGCCGATAGTTAAGAAATACTGAACTAACCAACCCATGCATAGAAAGGCAAACATGTAGCCTCTGTAGTTTGACCAGTCACAAAAGGCAGAGCAAGGGCGAGAGCCACAAGTGGGAAAGACCTCAGCAACATGACAGGGAAAGAGGACCGAGCCCACAGAGAAGGGAAGGGCTACCATCTGGGATTACATTTTTATTCACGACGGAATCAGTGCGCCGAAAAGGCGGAAAACTTGCACGAAGGCATCTGTCTACGCGGACGGCAATTTGACAGTTGGCCCTTAAGCCATGACTGGTACCTGTTATTGAAAGCTTCTATGCCATGTTTTCGTGTGAGAGATGAATGCTGCCTGGGGCCAACATGCCATCTTCTTGATAACATACGCGACTTTCCATGCGCTCCGACGTCAGAAATGGCAGAGGCTCAACGGGTGTGATCATGATGTGTTCGGACGAGTTGATCGATTGTCAAATTCTGTAAGCGGACAGTCGGATCCGTCAGATTTTTCGGAACAGTAAAGGGAGAACACGAAAGTCACAAAGCTTCTCCAATGGAGGAATTCACAGGTCATGACAAGAACCTCATAACCACGCGTATACCGAATCGCATCTGAACACCAGATAAACAAATTTGGGTCTTGTGAGGGTAGTTTGGCCAATTTATCGTAGATTGACGCTAAACAGGCAATGGGTATACATTCAAGCACCAGTTTATCCAACCGGCCAGACGTTGCCAATCCTTGCCAATCTCGGCGCCTGAAGCGTTTCGGTTTGCCTTTCGGGAAACCGATGAAGCGATCAATCTCGATCAGCAGATCCGATTTGCTGTCCTCGGGAAACGTGAACGAGAGATATTAATCAAGTCCACGTCGATGCCAATAATTCAAAGACGGTGGCTTGTTTAGACCGCTTGTGGGGAATACCAAGTTTGTCCCACGGCCTTAAAAGTTTACATTGAGGGGAAGGGAAACACTCTCCGTAAGGCTCGTAGAATGAAAGGTCTGAAGCCTCGCAGACACCGAAGGTGTCATTGTTGAAAGTGAATGCAAGGATGCCTTCACATTCTCGTGCGACCCATTGGACGAGAGCGCTAACAGACCCCCAAATTGGCAAGGAGTCGCGATTACCGAAAGAGTTGCAACGGTCGACAAAACGTTCCCCGTCGATAGTGACAATCTGTCGACGCTGGTATGAAGGATGGATGGGCACCAGTCAATAGGCAGACATTACATCCGATTTCCAAACAACGTATTTCCCAGGTTCCGTAAGATTATGACGCAAAATGTGAGCACCTAAGAGTTGCAGGGAATCTAAGGGAATATTCGGGATGAAACGTTTGTCGATTAGTGAATTTAAACTCGAGTCACCATAAGAATGATTAACGATCATACGAAAATCAGTTGAGTTCGCCTTCGGGACTACGTGGACTGGAGACGACCACATGCCTGGTAAAAGAGAAGTCCCAAAAGATTGTGAAAATCTGCCAAAACTGATTTCTGCATCGCGTTGTACGCGGAAAAATTTTGCTTCGACGGCGTTTGTTGGCGTCGGGAAGGACATGTCTAAAGTCTCCGGCCAAAAACCCCTCCGGAGACCAGCTAACACTGACTTGACGAAATCTCGATTTGGGTGGGAAATGAGGAGTGATTCAAAAGAATCGACGTTGATTGGTGTAGATATTTTAAAAAGATGGGCATGGGAAAGCAGGAGAGATTTGTATAAAGTGTTTGTAAGCTCAGAGTGTGGCGGCGCCGGCATTGGAAGTGCAGTGATTGACCAATCGACTAAAGAAACAGGGAGTGGCTTTGAGAGGTCCCAATGATTTCCTATCGGGGGCCGATTAAGCCAATTTTGGAGCCCCGAAACATCTGATGGCGGGTCTTGACCGGCGACACATGGGTCTCCTATCGTAGCACCGTGCTATGTAGCGTAGCTTGCCGGCGAAAAACAGATTTCCTCTTCTTCTTCCTCAGTCTATTCATGTCAAGTTCCCCGGAATCCCTATGCAGCGAAGATGACCTTGACTCTGTACTGCAAACTAATCTGGACTACTTCGATGATGCCTACGAAGACCTGGTTTATCGACGACGCCGATGGTGGGACTCTCCCCATCTGCGAGCATGGCTCTTAGGAATAAATTATAAACTCTATGAGAATCGGTCTTATTCTTCAGGCTTCCCTTCCGCCATCGTATCCCCTACAAACTTCGTCCAACAACCGAGCGAATTCCCTTATGCGTTTCACAATCCACCAAGCAGAATCGACACAAATCCCACGCCACATTTTTCAGCAAAAACAGGTCCACGGGTGCGTAGCTCACAATGACCATCTTCATTGCCTACTTACCTATCAGTCCTTCAGGGAATCATCGGTTATGCTCAGGATGCATCCGGTAGACATGTTGTTATCAAGGCTATCCTACGCGACAGCAAGGAGAAAGAGATACTCGAATATTTACGCCAGGAATGCTTCCCAAAATCCATTGACGAATTCCGTAATATCCTTCCCGTACTCGATATCCTCGCGTGTGAAGGTCACTGGCTGGCTATTACACCTCGGTCTGTCTTTGTAATCTTCTTTCGTATATGTGTTAATGCTCACTTTTGCAGATGGGGCGATGAGCCTATCGACCCCTCTTTTAGAAACATGAAGGAAGTTTTTCACTTTTTTCGTTGTCTCTTAAAGGTAATTCAAACGTTTCTTTTTGTGTGTAACCTAACTTTATCATGTTTTAGGGATTATCGTTTCTTCACGAGCACCGAATAAGTCATGGAGTGAGTCTACGATATGTCGAACATCTCCTCTTTTCTCATATGCCTGCATTAGGACATCAGATTAGAGAACATCTTGGTGAATCATACGGCGTCATACAACAACGACGGGCTCAACGACCATCGCGAATCGTTGCGCACTGAAGGAAAATTGACATATGCCCTCTTCGATTTCAGCCATGCCCACATGTTTCCACGCAACATACCCATCGAGGCATGCCGTCTACCTAGCGGATTTTCCTTCGGGATTTGGCCGGATCTGCGGCCTTATGATACTCACCAGGGTGAGCTTGACTACGACCCCTTTGCCTACGACGTGGCAATTTTAGGCATTCTTTTCTGCAGAAAGTTTCAGGTGAGGTCCAAAGCGTTCAATACATCAACACACACTCTCCCGCTCATTGTGTTAATCTGTCAGCATTTCATCCCCGTCGCTCCAATGTTAGCTCCCTTTCTTGACAAAATGACAAATTGGGATATTTCACGACGCTTTATAGCGTCTGAAGCCCTAACGTTCCTTGACGAGCACGTAGACCCGGGTACCGTTTCACAAAATGCTGTGATATGGGGTATAACACGGGATTATTCAAAACTGCATAGTGACTTTGATCGATGGAAAGAGTTACCTCCAGATTTCGTCCAGAAGTGGGCGGCATATCGCGAAGCACCACTGCCCCTGCACCTTCGTTTGCTTCGAAAATTCTGTGACCCTACTTGGGGTTGGCGGCTCGTTCGTTTTCTCCGCTGCCTCTGTCGCAGTGTCTGGTACCCTCAGTGAATTATCGGTTTCTGTAATTTGTCGAATAATAGAAAAAAGAAATCACCTCTATAAAGTGAATGGAAGAGATTCACGCTGGACTATTGCCTGAAGAGCGAGGGGTAGAGTAATGTTCGTTCGAATTGGCCTTGAATCTACCTGCCTCCTTTGGTCCTTACTGACTCTGCTTGACCAATATTACACACCGACCGTATCACATACCACAATTGTCTTTTCACAGGACCAGAAGAGCTCAAGGGGACACGGCTATGATAATACCCATCGCAGGGTTTTGGCAGTGGAGGCCGCCCCAGCTAAATCCTGTTTGGGAAGGCATCGGGAAGGGGATCTGAGGGCCTCCTACCGCCAATATGAACTTTTCCCTTCGATTTGAGGCCTTTTGTACGAGTGGGGGGGGGTTGGAGGCTGATGCTCGGTTGGTGCGAAAATCCAAATGAGTTCCAAAACATTATTTTTTGGTGGGGGTGTTATGGTAGCATAATGTGTATTAAAATACAACATTCTACATAATAGAATAGGGCATGGGGGAAGGTGTCGCCGTGTAAATTAACAAGCAGATGGGGGCCAAAAAAGCAGGTACAAAGGTAGAAGTTAGTTACAAGCATGGCAAGTCAAAGATATAGGGCGCAAGTCCAAGATACGGATGATGACCCGCGAACCTTCCGTGTTCGAACCTTGAGCTTGATGTGCGCAGTGACAAGGCGGGATGGTGCGAGCTATTCATGACTCTCACCACGTCAAAATCATACAGTCGCACACAGGGGTTTGAAAGGGTGTTCAGGGTGTTCATGTTCATCCATCTCGACTATTACTCGCTGAAAACATGCTTCATGAAGATTCTCTTGTGCAACTTCCCGCCTGATTCCTCGATGGCGTGTACCTCTTCGGCCGTTAGATCAGGAATGGCCTCGGTGCTTATGAACTCCTTGATTCGGGAGACCTTGGATGAGGTCCTGCCAAGATATCAGTCCCGGTTTTGGCAAGAACACAGACTTCAATACTCACGTAACCACAATTGCACCCTTCTGGATGAGCCATTTACTCAATACTTGGCCGGCTGTCACAGTTTGACCGCTTGTCTTTTCGAGTCTCTCGCGGATACGGGCCAAGTGTTCATCGACAGGACCCCCTGGTACACGGGCCACAGGGGTCAGTCCACCATAGGAAGCTACGACGATGCCGTGCTCCTTGCATAGGTTCACGATGGGCTCAGCAGCGTTCCACACGTAAGGATGCAATTCGATCTTCATTGAAACACACGTCAGACGATCACAGAGGTTGCATTGATAGTACAACAACTTACCTGGTTAACAGCTGGTACTACCTCAGCACTTTTGAGGATTTCCTTGAGATCATCCACTGTGTAGTTGGAAACGCCGATCGACTTTGCAAGACCAGCTTCCTTCACGGCCTCCATCTCCTTCCATTGATTCTGCAGTGTCCCCTCCTTTCTCGCCGGAGTAGGATCGTGGATCAGGAATAGATCGACGTAATCCAGAGCTAGTTTCTCTAACGAATCCTCCAACGCCTTCTTCAACGTCTGCCCGGGCTGCAAGGCCTTGAGTTTGGTAACGATGAAGAGCTTGGAGCGCGGTTTTCCGGACGCTTTGATGCCAGTGCCGAGGGAGTCCTCATTGTTGTAAGCCTGAGCACCATCAAGATGTGTGATGCCAGCGTCGATCGCGGCGCGCACGAAGTTGGCGGCGTCCTTTCCATATAGGGCGGTGCCAGTGCCGAAAGCCAACCACGGGACGATGGATCCGTCGTTGAGGGTGATTGTGAGAGTAGTTGTGGACATTGTTCAAGTTGCGGGAAAACGGCACCCAGTTAAATTTATACACAGGCGCGTATGGCGCATGACGGTCCTCATGACCGCCGGCGTAAGTCGATCGCGTCATTATCCGTCGACTATCCACAAGGATGACTGATATTTAAAGGCGCTGTTGGTAATGCATATGATGGAATGACAGGGAATGACTGCAGGTCAAGATACAAGCTTAAGCTTCCCTGAGAGCAAGTCATTGAACGACCTGCCCTCAACTGTGAACTTTTTAAAAGCCCGGGAGCCCCAACGCCTTTTCTCATCTCAATTTCCAGGCGCTGTTATACCACATGTTCGACTGCTCAGTGTTTCAGCAGTCCTTCATCCACAGTAGCCTCAGATAGATGGTGCCACATTGGCTGATCGTCCTGGGATCTTCCCCTTTGGTGGATGGTTCAGTCACTCTAGGTTCCAACATAAATTACATATCTGCCACTATTTTACATTCTACACGTATGATGTACACAAAAACTATATCAGTGAATAAATATGTGACATTCCTCCCATTTATATGTCGGGCGACAGTTTTTCAGGATAGTAAGCTGAGAAGACTCGTGTATCCTGGAAGAGAAGATGAGTTAGGTGCGCCAACTGGTCTTGAAGGATCTTACCGAGGACACCGGGCGCGCATCAAAGCTCATGCCAGAGCGAGCGTACACGGACCGAGGCAGCACGCCACTAGCTCTATAGAGGGTCGAAGGAGCCGATCTTGCTCGGCGGCGGCGGCGGAGCCACCAAACTAACGTTGCAACGCCGACTAGAATTGCTAGAGCAAAGAAGCCACCAATGACACCACCCAAAAGCTTCGGGGTCCTCCCTGAATGGAAGCTTGAACTGGATGAAGCGGCTACCGAAGGCGTAGATGTTGAAACAATTGACGAGATATGTGTAGAAGAAGCTACTGTCGGCGCCGTGCTGGATGGAACCCCAAGCATTGACGAATTTTCAGTAGCTCCATTTGAAGACCCTGTGGCGAAGGATAGAAAATTATAATAAAAAAGTGAAATAATTCGAACAACTTGCCGTTTAAGGCCAGAGTCATGGCAGTATTGACGTCAAAGACATCGTCTTTCTATGGAGATATACAGTCAGGAAGAAGGTCGTCGTATGCTAATCTGGATGATGTACTGTGAGGTTCGGCTGCAGGGCCCAATTTGGCACAGTTGCTGCTGTATTGGCCTTTAATACGGATACAGCTTAACGCGTAGAGAGGCGAGCTTGCCTTTCTCAGAAGGGCTACATATACAGGCGTGAGTGGGACTTCGGAAAGAATGGGGGTGCTTGAACATACAAGTGTCCGGATAGAGGCGACGGATTGCAATTCTGTGACCACAGAGACCACCTGGAAGAGGGTTATGAGCCCACAGCGAGATTATATCATTGCTAATCCAAACCTCGCGGCATCCTCATCCTGACATACAGCACACACCGACTCTAGTGCGTAGATCACCGAAGAACAAGAGCAATTATTCTGTGACTCAGGAGTTGGACCTTGGTAAGAGTGGTGTGGCCCTCTCAAAGGGGCGAGTTCAGTTCCTGAATATTAGGCTGAATGAACACAACATGGCAAGAAACGAGATTGAAAGCTGACCGTTGCATGCTAATTGAAGCTGTGAAGCAACAGCACATGGACTGTGGCCCTCGGCATTGTTCGCCTATTATAAAATGTAAATGAAGGAATGCTTTGTCAGAACCAAAGTGAGGGGAAAGGTAGCGGACCCAGGTGAAAGAAGGCTTAGAACACTCGGCCACCGCCAGAGCATGCAGTTGTCTGAAGAGTAATACGACAACCAAGCTAAAGACAGACAGATTCTGACGCTCCATGAAAGGGGGAGAAAAGAGTATATTGGTCGAAGGGTAGGAATATTTTTAAGTATACATAGCTGATGTACGTTCGAAACGCGTTTGGGATAGTAAGATAACATGAAACGCGCATATACTTATCACAATCGTTGATGGCAATGATAGGTTCGGGCCGGAGTGTGGGAGTTTATTATGTCAGACTATACAGCTCAAGCCACCGCCCAGAGCGGGCAGTTCGACGTTGGCTAGTCAAAATCTCGACGCTCCTCAAGATCAGCCATGGCCCCCTCCACCACGTATGTCCGTCTGATTCCCCATCCTCGCACCTGCTCTGACCTATGTTACCTCCTCATTTAGCGTCCCCAGCGCTTCGGTCAGAAATATGCCCTTCGTTGGCCCTTGGCTTGAGTTTGCTGACCTCTGCAATAGGCGATCGAAGTCCCGGAGACTCTCCTCAAGAAACGCAAGCAAAACGAAAAGGCACGGGAGGATCGCCTAGCTGCCGCCACCGCCGCTCGCAAGGTAAGCATCAAGATATTTTCTTGGGATTAACACACGTTGTTATGATGCATACGATCTATTCGAATGACGGCTAGTGGAACTTTCAATTCTGCCATGTTGCCCTCAATTAACCATCTTTCGGGACTGAACCTTTCCTTCTGTTTTCCTTATTGTTTGGATCCAATACTCAAACTCGCCCTTTTTAGGCCCAAAAAGCCAAGCGAAAGGTCATCTTCAAGCGTGCTGAGTCCTACGTCAAGGAGTACACATTGAAGGAGAGGGAGGAAATTCGCCTGAAGCGTGCTGCCAGGACCGCCGGTGACTTCTACGTCCCTGCTCAGCCCAAGGTGTACTTCGTTGTCCGTATCCGTGGGTGAGTGGGATTTTCTCGCATTATAGTTAACATCTAACGTATCAACAGTATCAACGAGATTGCACCCAAGCCCCGGAAAATCTTGCAGCTCCTCCGTCTCCTGCAAATCAACAATGGTGTTTTCGTTAAGGCCACCCGTGCCACACAACAAATGCTCCGTCTTGTTGAGCCCTACATCGCTTACGGGTACGTTCCTTGTCATAGTTACGTTTTACTCTTTCCTCATGTATCATCTAGCGAGCCCAACTTGAAGTCAGTCCGCGAGCTTGTTTACAAGCGTGGTTATGGCAAGGTCGACAAGCAGCGCATTCCCCTCTCCAACAACGCTGTCATCGAGGAGGCTCTCGGCAAGTTCGACATTCTCTCTGTCGAGGACCTCGTCCACGAAATTTTCACCGCCGGCCCCAACTTCAAGCAGGTATGAACTCCGTTTTAGGTCCTATCAGGAGCAACCCCTCAATTTCTATTTTTATTTACAGGCATCCAACTTCCTCTGGCCATTCAAGCTTTCCAACCCCACTGGTGGCTGGAGAACACGCAAGTTCAAGCACTTCGTCCAGGGTGGTGACTTTGGTGATCGGGAAGAGAACATCAACAAGCTCATCAGGCAGATGAACTAGACTTGAGTTTGCACCTGAGTGACGCGGCGTTGGTGGAGGGTGGCTCGACATGTCGGCACAAAACATTTACTGGTTATACTACATACGCTTTCACACTCCATGCCCGTATGAGACTAAGCCACATGCACTTTTTTTCCATGAAGATTTAAAAATTTTGAGATGGGAAAGTCCCGGAGGCTAAGCGCCAAACCACTTATAGCCAGTTGATCCTCATCGATCAATTCTCCTCCAACCAGCATCAGCACTTCGATCATGGCTACTCACGATGTTCTGATCAGCTTGCTCTCTGCCAACTCCCAGTGGGCAAAAGACGTGGAGGCTGCAGAGCCCAACTTTTTCCAACAGTCGGCGAAGGGCCAAACACCCCATGTATGTCGTCCTTATCGCCGCTAAGATATGCCGACCGCTCAATAACAGCAGACTCTCTGGATAGGCTGCGCTGACTCCAGAGTCCCAGAATCAGTCATCACAGGAGCTCGCCCAGGAGATATATTCGTTCACCGCAACATCGCCAAGTAAGTCGATTGTGCCCATCGACCTCCTAATCAATCTTTGACCCATCGATCTCTCTTTAGTCAATTTCCAATTGACGATGTCAACTCAGCGGCTGTCCTAGCGTATGCCGTCAACCATCTTGGTGTCCAGCATGGTACGTGTTTTCTTCGTGTCGTGTTTCCAATATTGATTGTTCTTTAGTTGTCGTTGTAGGACATACCGAGTGTGGAGGTGCCGCAGCCTGCCTGAACGCAGCTCAGCGACCCACCTTCCCCGAAGAAGGGCCGCTGTTGACCATCCCCTCGTTGCCTTACGAAGACCCCCTCAATCGCTGGTTGGAACCTCTAACGACCCTCACGGGTTCTCTCCACCTCTCCACCACCCCCAAGGAGGAGGCACTTCCCGTTGTCATTGAGGAAAACGTAAAATTGCAGGTAGAGAACCTGAGCAAGACTACGACGCTTACCAATGCTTGGGCTTCGAGCGATGCAAAGAAGAGGAACGTGTACGTTCACGGATGGGTGTATAATCTGAGCACCGGCTTGTTGAAGGACTTGGAGATAACGAAAGGACCATCGTCGGTGTAGAGTTCAGTTTAGACAGCGGAATTTTCAAGTAGATGTTGTGCTATAGAATGATATTCAAAATCACGTCAAGAGTTCCGTTCCTGTCAGTGCCTGCCATGACTACTGATCGTTTGCTCGTCCAAATTGCGTCCTACAACACGAACTTGCAGGGTGTCCACGGGCTTCCTCAGGACCTCGTCGACTGGCTGTCCCCCACGCTCCAGGTCTCTAAGTTTCTCTCAAAAGAACGTCGTGCGCCGGACATCGTGGCCGTGGGGTTCCAAGAACTCCTTCCCTTGCACCTCGGCCGTATGTCTGGCAAATGCAAGCTGCGACTAACAGTTAACTAACGTTACCACCAGTCTCTGGCTTCTCGAAGGCTGTAATTGAAGACAGAAATGCCCTCATATTGTCACAGATTGAGGCCAACGCCCCGAATAAGGAACGTTTCTCTTTGATCGCTAAAGTTGTCAATGCTGGTGTTGCTCTGTTGGTTTATGGACGGGACGAAACCGTCGCACGCACTGTATGCGACGTGCACACGACATGGACGGGTTCGGGGCCTGTATACATGGGCAACAAGGGCGCAGTAGGCGTGCGTTTCCGCATCCCAGGCAATGAAGGCAATATTGGAGAAACTTTTACGTGAGTGGGGTACACTTCCATTCGCCGGTATAGCTCACCGCCATTTATTTCGTTAGTTTCGTGTGTGCGCACCTGACAGCGCACAAGGAGAAGTTGGCTGCCCGCCTCGCTGACTACCAGCACATCGTTGGGTCACTCCTCTTTCCTCCCGTCTCGAAGGAATCCAAGAAACCCAGCACTATTTATGAAAGCTCACATCTCTTTTTCCTCGGTGACCTCAACTTCCGTCTCGACGTCCCGCCGGTACATCCCCTCGCCCTCCGTCCAAACCAGGACTTCTCCCGCGTGTTAGATCAAGAGAGCAACCGCGAGCAACTCAAGGACTTTGACCAACTGCTCCTCGAGCGGAGGAAGGGTACCGTGCTTCAGGGACTGCATGAGGGCGAGTTCTGGAAGTTCAAGTGCAGTTACAAGTACGAGCTGGGTCAGGTGGACACCTACAAGTACGGTGATGACCCCGAATTTCCAAGAATCCAAAGTACTGATTATTTTCTATTCTAGCCTCAAGCGTGTGCCGTCTTGGACGGACAGAGTACTCTACGCGACACATACAGACTCTCCCGATTTCCTCGACCAATCCAACATCACAAACGTTTTGTACACCTCCATTCCAGGATACACCACTTCAGACCACGTAGGTTACTCCACTTCTCACCTTCGGACCCCGTTCATAAACTGACTCTAGAAACCCATTGTCTGTGTTCTTCTTCTCCCTTCCCCTTCCTCGACGGATGCACCTGCCGAGGGGCGAGCATCAAGGCCGCCGATGCTTCGCCTCCCAAGCACCTATGCCCCAGCCCCAGATCCATATGCGAATCTCAAACGCTATGTGGGGCGCTCTTTTGATCGCGTCATTGGGATCTGCTGGTACCTTCTCGTACTTCTCGGTTTTGGGTCAGGCGCTGTCGGCATGTTTAACTTCGTTGTTGGGCTGGGTGCGTGGACGTGGTGGAGGTCCAAGGACAGCCCACCGATATCGGTGTGAAACTTGATTACCCCGTCCTATCCCCGTATACCCACTATTGATTCCGTGATCTCTGTACTACTATAATTTGAACCTGCTTAATGTATTATTCTCAAGCGTTTCGCGGGAGCTATATGCCAATTGCACTTTGTGGGAGTGGGTATTTGTAAGGGAGGTATCTGTGATCTCTGTATTATTCTCGAGCGTTTCGCGAGAGCTATATGCCAATTGCACTTTGTGGGAGAGTGGGTATTTGTAAGAGGGAGGTATGGTTGTGGATGAAGCTGAAAGATATGATGCGACGACAGCAAGCCGGAGGGTGAACATGTTTACTACAAGGAAACAAGAGTCCTTCAAGTATTCAAAGATTCTGATGAGACTTGTGAGGGAGTAGGGGCAAAATGTCTGTCAAGAGGTCGTAACTTACGCGACGGAAATTTCCCAAACGTATCCAGCGACGATTGAGAGCCCCGCCGCAACCAAAGCATGATGATGGAGCTATGATGCAGCCATGAGCAGAACGGATCATGATACAGAGTCTCTCAGGGCGATCGCTCTGTGGTCGAACATCGGACAACACGTCGGTGAGGTTTTATGTGTTTTGAGCTGTCAGAGCTCCCAAGAATGAGGTAGGTCGTCCTCCTTATATCATTTCCTGCGATCGAATATCCCGGCATAGGGATTACTGGTTTCAAGGCACTAGAAACATAGTTATCAGACGAGAAGCATGTTTAAATTACTCTGGGCTTACCTGCGTCGCAACGTCTAATCAAGTCTGTTGGGGTTGCTCCAGGGGGGGCGTCAGAAACTACCCTTGTTGAGGCCTCGGCAGGGGTTGTGGTGATAGCGGGAGATGAATTGGACACTTGGTTGGCAGCAGCGTCCTGCAGGATAGCCAACCCGAGTTGGGATAACTGCAGTTCCAACTCATATTTATCAATTAGCTCTGTCTTTTCAGCGTCTAGAGCCTGTACCCGCTGTTCGAGCTGCTCGATGGTCTTCCGATCGTGCTGGAGCCTATGGGTAAGCTGGCCGAGAACCTCATGTAGCCGTCTGGCGTTCATGACACCAAAATCGCGCGCTTCCAGGTGGGCAAGAACAACAGCCCAACCAGCCTCAAATATGAGAGAGTTATCCTCACTGGAAAACGTGATTCCAACGTCACGGAGAGCATTTTGGAGCTCCTCCAACCGCTGTGTCGCTGAGCTTGCTTCGCTTTGCGCCGTACGAAGTAATTCTGCATCACGGGCTTGCTTTTGCGAAACGTAGTCAGGAGGTAATATCTGGCGCTGGCCAGGGTGTAGTTGTGTGGTGGAATTTGGCAGGCGAGCACCGTAGGCTTCCATGCGCTGGTATTGGGCAAGCAGAGCCTGAGCAGCGATAAGTTTCTGGTGTGCGTCACTAAAACGGGCCTGCTCTGCAGCAACGGCGGCGTTGGCATTTTCCCTGTAGGTGGCAAAGTGCTGCTCAAGTTCTTGATAACGGTGCTGGGCTGCACGAGCAGTGTCTCTACGCTCTGCTGTAATGATATCAACAAGAAGATCTGCTGCATGCTGGATAAATGTGCCCGGTCTGGGGACAAGTTGGCCACGGTCCATTGATGATCTTCAAGTTTAGTTGATTACAAAGACAACCAAGCCTCTCCGTCCTCCCACCAACACAGTGACAAATGGCAACAGCTCTCGCTGCGTACGTCTCTGCTTCCTCTAACAGCACCCCTCACTAAACGTAAACTATAGGATACTTCCAAAACCCATATATGCCCCCACCGTCTCAGACGATGAGGAGGAGGAGGAGATCCATAAACCAATTCAGCAACTTGCCCTCACCTCACGACCAACCCGGCCAGCGTACGGCCAGCGGAAGGGGTGGAAGCCCACTACCCCAGAGGATTTCGGTGAGAGTTCTTTCTCAGCTTGACGACGGGCACTTATACTCTCTTACATAGGGGATGGAGGTGCATTCCCTGAATGTCATATTGCCCAATATCCGTTAGAAATGGGTCGGAAGAAGGTGCAACAATAACAGTTTCATCCATCTTCTTACTGACTCGAATTAGGGCTCGTCCGGAAACACACTTGCCCTCCAAGTGGATAGCGAGGGCAATGTTCGCTACGATGCCATTGCCCAGCAGGGCCAACGGCCCGACAAAATAATCCAATCTCAATTCAAGGACCTCGTATCTCTTCACCATCGACAGGATCTCACCGACAAGGAGCGGAGTATGGACCGACCCTCAGAGGAGGAGGTGCAAGATACTGCGGACAAGACGCGAGCTGCTCTCGAAAAGATCGTCGATGGCAAAATTAAGGCCTCACAGCCTAAAAATGTGCCGGGAGCCCAGGGTAAAACTTCCTTCATTCGGTATACACCTGGGCAGCAGAATGGTCAGGGCGGACTGCAGCAGAGGATTATCAAAATGTCAGAAATTGTAGAGGACCCACTGGAGCCACCGCGATTCAAGCACAAGAAGATTCCGAGAGGTCCTCCCAGTCCGCCCCCGCCAGTGTTGAGGAGTCCTCCAAGAAAAGCGACACCGGCGGAGCAGAAGGAATGGATGATACCGCCGTGTATCTCAAATTGGAAAAATAACAAGGGTTTCACGATACCGCTCGATAAGCGGCTTGCTGCTGATGGTAGAGGATTACAGGACGTAAGTGGTCTTCGTATATTCATGCACAGCGAACTGACATGACATTTACATTAGATTCACATTAACGACAATTTCGCCAAATTTTCAGAAGCTCTGTTCGTTGCGGATCGTCATGCACGTGAGGAGGTTCGCCAACGATCTCTCATGCAGCAGAAGCTCGCGCAGAAGGAGAAAGAGAAGAAAGAGGAGAACCTTCGTATGTTGGCCCAACGTGCACGAGAGGAACGGGGCGGCATTGCACCGAAGCCTACAGCAGCCAGCCAAGCGGCAATGAAGTCGACGCTAGCAGATTATGGCAGCGACAGTGGCAGTGGGTCGGAATCAGAGGGTAGCGAGGAGGATGAGGAGGCGCGCAAGATCCGCGACCAAATGCGGCAGGAGAAGCGCAGAGAACGCGAGCGCGAATTGCGCATGAACAACATGGGCACAGAGCAGCGCGCCAAACAGCTTGCACGACAACAGAATCGTGACATTTCGGAGAAGGTCGCCCTCGGGCTTGCTAAACCCACGCTCTCGAAAGAGTCCATGCTTGACTCGCGGTTGTTCAACCAGGAATCACTCTCAGGGAACTTTGCGGACGAGGACTCGTATAACTTGTACGACAAGCCACTGTTCCATGGCTCCACCGCTGCAGCCGCCATATACAAGGCACGGGGCAACATCACCGAGGGTAATGAGGATTCATTCGGTGGTGGAACAGACGAGGGCATTGGCAGGGCATTGGACAACGACAGGTTCGGTTTGGGCCAGGCTCGTATTGGCTTCGAGGGTGCTTCAGAACAGGAAGTGAGGGAAGGCCCTGTGCAATTCGAGAAAGATACTGGCGACGTCTTCGGTTTGAACCAGTTCCTTGACGAAGCCAAGACGGGAAAGAAGCGTGGGTTGGATACTCAAACGTGAGTTTTTGGTTTTATTTTTGTTGATGTTTCTAACTATGAAACAACGTAGTGCTGGTGCTCGCAAGCGCCAGCAGCTTGATAGGGCGACGGAGGGGGAGTAGATATCGTGTTGTAATGATTTTTTGTACTTTGTAACAGTATAATTGTTATATTTCGGGGCTTGCCGAAGTAAAAAGTTTGTGACTTGGACTTGTACTGCTGGGATGAGTGCTGCCAATGGTCCAGCGCCGCCGCCTCCGCCTCCCTCTGGTTTCCGTACTGCCCTGCGATATACAGGCATCCCCGTCTCCTGGCTCGACAAACGTCCAAAATTACCCTCCCGTAACTGGCTTATTTTCCTCTCCGTCACATCCTCTATTACTGGCTACCTCATATATGACCGACGCCAATGTAAACGCATAAAGCAGCACTACATTGACCTCGTAAAAGAACAGGCCGATGAGCTTGTCGACCCGCTGGCGTGGCCACGCAAGGTCACCGTATACGGAGCAAAGTGGCCCGGAGACGAAGACTACGACCAAGCCACAAAGTACTTCCGCAAATACGTCAAGGTCAGATGGCATTCTCTTTTTCCTTCCCTTCGTCGCTGACACGTCGACAAAGCCCATTCTTGTCGCAGCGGCAGTGGACTTTGAATTAGTCTCAGGGAAACGACACGGAGACCTTGCGGAGCGTGTAGCGGACGATATTCGCAAGCGTAGGCGCATTGAGCTCGGTATAGACCCCATCCCGGAAATTGCCAAGGCTTTGCCAACATACAAGTCTCCCGAGCAAGTTGCAAACCATCGGCTCGACGGCGGAATCGTTGTAATCGGTCGCCCGACGTTGAAAGAGTTTATGCTCGGGTTAAAAAGAGGATGGACGGACCCACTTGACAAAGTGGACCACGAAGAACTCCTGGCACGTGAACTCGAGTCCGATGGCCACTTTGATGAGCCTGAAGAAACCAGTAACGATGCGCCGGCGTTTGCTGACACTAAGCCAACTACCCCGAGCCCTCACAACTCTCCTGTCTTCTCCCCTCTTCAAATCCGCCCACCCTCACCAGCTGTCAAGCCAAAGTCCTCTATCTCAGATGCATTGAATGCTCCCCCGCCTTCTATTCCCGCCGTCCCACCACTCCTTCTATTGACGTTTACCAACCACATTGGCTTATCCCAGATTCCTATTATGATCTGGGACTGGTTCAACCAACGCCACAAGGTGCGCTCCGGCGCTGAGGCAGGCTACCGTCTTGTCATGAAGCACACCCGCCCCATGATTCCACCCACCGAGGAACCCAAGTCTATGTTTGCCGATATAGCTACTCCCGAAGCGGCCGTACCTCAGGGTGATCTTGACTTTGACAAAGAGGCAGAGTCATGGTTCAAGAACTCTACATCGAAAATCCCTTCGGAGATAGAGAAGGCGCACGAAAAGTACTACAAAGATCTGCCCGCGAGGCTTGCCACTGCCCGCGAACTTGCAAGGGGCTTACGTGAACCCACAAAGGAAGAAGTTAACAACCCACCTCCGACAGAGGTCGAGCTTAGTGCTGAGAGGATGAAAAAAGAGCTCCGATGGCGCCGTGACGTTGCGGGATGGGATGTAATCAAGCCTCAGCAGAATGTTGTGTGGGATGAACGTTTCCAGGATGCCCTTCGGATATTTATTGATAAAGACGGGGATGTTTCGTCGGCAGATTCTTAGTTTCATATTGCTTTCTACAGTAGCTTAATCCTAATCCATACGGTCTACAGAGACTGGTTGCCGCCCCTCTGTTCTATATGATTTCCACAGCTCCACTGTTCAGCCACGCATCCAATTCTGCCACCTCATCGTCTTTATTGTCGATTGTCGGCATATGATTCCGTTCCGTCTGGAGGGCAATATCTGAATGGTCGAATGAGTCCGAAATACTGGCCGAGAGTGTTAAATCGGGAGTAGCGAGTCTAAGGTCCAAATATTCTGAGGCTGAAAAGAGGTAATCGTCGTCGTCTGCTCGGCCGTAAGCTTTATTAGGCTCGAAGGGATTGTCCTCGATTGCGTCGCTAAAGTCTGGCGGGAATAGGCCTCCGAGCTTGTTTTCAAAGTACCCTTTCTGAGGGCTTTCGAATTCCTGGAAATGAGTAGTGAGTTTAAAATTGTTGTAAATGGCTGAGCGTCCAAGCTTACCATTGTTCCTTGAGATAAAGATGGATTTGGGGTTATTTCTTCAATTCGAACGCGTTTCTTCGTAGAAGTTGATCCGACTCTCTTTCGCTTGCGTCCAGCCGGTGACGAGGCCAAGAAAGTCGTGTTCCTCGTTTCATTCTCTGGGTGCACAGTCGCAGAAATTTTGTCATCGAGAGGAACAGCGCGGATTAAAGCATCGATATCCGAATTCGAATAGTTGTTGTCCGAGGAAGGTGTCTGAATTTGATGCTCACTAGAGATTCCAGGTGCTGAAGGTAGATCGTCGTCGTTGTCGTCATCCAGTTCGGCCAAGTCATAGTCAGTCTTTTCCACAGCAAAAGGATCCTTCAGTTCCGTATATTCTATCTTGAATTCAGGGATTGGTTTCCGTTTCCTTATCAGTTTAGACGGCGAGTCCAGTTTCAGGCGATGACCAGGAGAAATCTGAAGATTGCTTATTACGCTTGTTCGTTGGTGTAGAGATTCAAGTTCCTCAAGTCTTCGATCCTTTGCCTTGGGCTTGCGAGTAGAGGTCAAGGCCTTTGTTTTTGTCGCCATAGTAGTTGCTTGACCCTGTGACTGTTTGGGAGACTCGAATACTGGCCTTCCAGAGAGTGGTCGCTTCTTGTGTTTTTCGGGCAAACCATCGCGACAGCTACAAACTAACTTTAACGTCACTCCGCTAAATTAGGCAAGTGCTCACCATAGATGTCGACACTTTTGCTTGTCTCTGCAAGGGTGATTGCATCTGAAAGTAGTGAGCTCGATCACTAACATGGTCAAAGATAGATTCGTACTCATAATTACCATTTGGCAGTCTCTTTGGTAACGCCGATGTATTATTATTCAAACCCCGTAAAAGCGTCCCATTTCGATTGTTGTGAGATTGTGAAAGGTTTTTGTTTTCATCGGCTTTAGCTTTTTCTGGGAAGATGAAATGAGCACAGGAGACGTCTCCATTCAGCAACATTACCCTTGGGTTTCGTTAGATCTCGTATAATTGGTACAACCTCCTCTCCGGCATCCATGTCCCAGAAGTCAGGGTCATCCTCCAACCCTTCGAGGTCAATGTCCTATCTCAAAAACTCTCAGAGGTAGAAGACTTGTACAAAATGGACACGCACAGTTGTTGTAGGCGGTCGAGTATCAAGTGTCGGGAACTCTTTGGGAGACAGAGCTGGTTTATACGATCGGCTGATTACCAAACCGGCAATTGTTTCCTGTTGATAATCAACATTGGTTCCACAGCTTCTGGAACGGCTACTCACTGAACTAATGAGGACATTGACCGATTGACTGGGCCGTGTCAGCTCAACCGTGACGGTGAATGTCTTCTTATCTACTAAGGATTTGGTCCTATAGAAACATTAGTCTGATTTGTTAGTGCTCGCTGGTGAGCATGAGCTATCTCACGCGATTCGACGATAATCAAATAACTCCATGTCGGATGAGATGGTCAAAACGACCGTCATGCCTTCATTACGGCCCTTTGGTTTTTTGAATTTCGATCGCTGATGGTCTGAAAGCTGATCTACTCCGCATTGGATAGAGAGCTCGACTTCCACTGGACTTTTTCCTGCGTCTGACGTCACACCCACTTGTGTGATGGTTAAAGAGTGCTGGGGAAGCTCTCGCGCTGATGCAAGAAGTTCCAGCCCGAAAGGGGGGCGACGGTTGAGAAGCTAAATAACATGTGGTCAGGTGAGGTAATTCCGTTGAAGTCAACTAACAGTCTCAATTCTAAGAGCATCTTGGTTGAGTAGTTGTGCGATGGAAACAATGCCATTCTCTGCGAGAACCTGGTCTCTATACGTTAGAAAGGTGTGTTGTTAGATGAGTATCGATGACCCACCTTGATACTGTATGGGGAAAGGGATCAGTGTGAATGCCACGAAATAAGGATAAATACACACGATTTTTCGCCAATTTGTTCAAGCTGGCGCAAGACGACGGGTCGGTCTTCCCAGGCCTTCGCAGTCAGACATCGTAACCTGTCATGCAATGTGAGCGTTGATATCATACCAGGAGCCTTGCATTACAATTCCAATCCATATTTCACCTGGGCACCCAGCTGCTTGAAAACACCGACCTCCACGATGGCTGTATAAAAGTGTCAACCACAAAAGCAAAGAAATAACAGCCGCAGGCAATCTACCCCGGGCAATTCGGGTGACATGGCGAAATATACCAAATACCTCAAGCTGAGGCTGGCTATCGGCACTCTTGTACTCGGGTGAATTCAGAGAAATTCCACCCAAGACTGCCTATCGTGACGAAGTTCAGACCAATCTTCAAAACGACTTGAGACGGCTCACTTGGATCAAAAGGAACACCTTGTCGGCTGTCTTATCGAGCTTCTTGATCTCAAAACGAATGTCAGAATGCCTCCGCAGCTTATTCAATGCCTGAAGTGTGATCAGTGGATTGAACTGCTGAAGAGAGCTAATTGCACCATTTTTTCTGAAGCTCTCAGCTTGACCTCGGAAAGCCTATGGCAGACAGGGTTTGCATGGGTCATCTAGGAAGGACCGATAAGACGAGGCGCACTCTTCCGAACACGAGATCATTTCGAGCTACAGAAGGATCAGGTTGTGCAAGACTCGGTACAGTAGCAAGTTCCTACGATTTCGCGCAGTGTTGAACGCTCAGGAAGCGCTAGAATCAAACCCATCTGCAAAGCAAGTGGGCTCCATGTAGTTTGCTTTGATGCGAGCATTACTCACCGTAGATTGGCGTATATATAGCTGAGCAACTGGTCAGAGAGAGAAATTCTACAACTGAAAGTAGTGAATACCTTGCTCATGATGTCCCCAAAGTCGGTTGATACCAGTTCGTCACCTCGAGTGCCATCAGCAGGTGTCTCAATCAGTTGTGTCTGTCGCAATTTCTCTACGCTCTGCAGGACTAGGTCATCGACTCTTTCTTCCCAAGTTTGATTGTCGTCTTTCCCAAGGGAATAGTGATTCGGATTTTTTTGAAGTCTCTGGAATAGAAAAGAGCCGCGAAGCCATTCCTTCGCCGTATAAATACTTGTGATGGTTCCCAGACCGATCTCCGAGTTGAGGTGCTCTGCGAGATTTGCGTGAAGAGTGCTTTCCAGAATAGTCTTACCCTGTACAAGAGCTCGATATTTCTCTTCAAGCTCGACTTCGCACATGATAAGTGCAATACCGTCTTTGTCTGTTGCAGTATGAGAGGCATGTCTTTTATGTCGAACCCAACATACCGAATTGAGGTCGGCCCTGATGTACAATGAATGAAGGTGACTTGATATATATTGTTCAGACTCACCGCACGGCCTAGCATTTGCATTATGTCCAGGTCGGAGTACTCGACTGAACGGTTATTTTGAAACGTTTGGACGCCTTTGATAACGACCATGTGAGCGGCTATAAGCGACCATTGAATTACTCGGGCACGGACAACAACCAAGTGAAGACGGTAGACGTACGAAGATTGACGCCGACAGCTAAGGTCTTAAACAAGTTCAATTCAAGAACAGTTCCAGGAAAGTCTAACAACATACCGACGTTGCGATAATGATACGAAGAGTCCCATTCAAATAGAGCATTTCCGTTGTCTTGCGGTCATCAAGAGTCAGCCCTGCATGATGCACACCGATCCCGATGGATGCGAAATCTAATTCGCAGTAGGTTACGTTACTCTCATAAACCAAAACACCTTACCAGCCAGGCGTTTGTCATGAAAAGAATTATCGTTCCTATTGCATCGTTAATTAAGGAATAGGTGCAGCAGAGTGTTGTTACTTCTTCGGGTGCGACCACGGCAAGGACTTTTTGCCTTGCTCGGCTTCCAGGTAGTCTTTCATTAACTGATCTGCCGTTGTGAATACTCCTGGAAGGACGCATCAGGGATTTTACCACCAGGTGTCTATGTAAAAACTGGACCTTTTCTGGTTGAACAGAATACCATGATAGGTTTACCCACCGAATGCTGTTGCAAAGCGGCGAACAATTTATAGTCCAGACTTTTGGTGAAGGCGAAGTCATTCTGTCCTCTGGAACGAGGCACTCCAATTACGAAGCGAGTGAGCTTGCAAGGTCGAAACTCCTCGCCAAACTGTCCACGCTTTTTCAGAACCGCGGCAAGGTTTGTACAACTCGGTTACCTCAAAGACCTTCGCTGGTATATCTGATTTCCCGGCGCTCCCAATCCAAGCCGCGATATCATGGATGTTCGGAACGGTGGCTGAGACGAATAAGAAACGGACAGAAGAACCGCGGGTTTTCATGCGTGATACAACCACCTCAAGAGTGCTGCCGCGAGTTTCGTTAAGGATGTGGACCTATATACAGTGGAAGGTAAATTTGAAGATTCACAAATCTTACGATGAACACGCACCTCATCGATCAGCAAAAGCTGAATATGGGAGAGAATCTGAGAATGATCACCCCTGCACCTCGCGTACATAAGTAAGAGGCAGTTAGCACGATGATGAGCATGCGAACCAATTACGAGTGAGGCTGTCCCATTTTTCACCCTGCAGAAGAGGCCGCTAAGCGCTTAAGTCTGCAATGTGACACGAAAAACACAGACTGTTGTTATTCTAGAAGAAGTCATTGGTTAATGGAAGTACCACGCGATGAGCAGGCACAACGAACATGATCGACGCTTTCTTGGCGTCACCCCAGACACCCTTTCCAAAGTGTACGGTATCCCCGGTCAATTCAGCACCTGGTCGCAGGCCGTCAGTATGTCAGGCGAGAAACCTGGAAACTCACATTTTATCCCTAGAGGGTCAAACTTAGCCGACCAATCACGATACCTTTCAGAGCACAAAGCCTTGAACCGGAAACGGGCTGAGATCATCAATAAGCAAGAAGATCCGAAGGTCGTCACCTTTGTGGGCGCCATGTACACGCATTTCAAAGATCTATCAGAGTTTTCCGGCATAGAGAGCATTCTAATGATGGCAAGTTCAAATAGGACTGTCTTCCCACTTCCCGTCGGAGCTAAATGAACATGAGTTACGCCAATAGAATAAGTAGACATCCATACCACTAGCAACCTTAATTCTCTCCGGTTAGAAGGAAGAGGTGGATAAGACGTTGACTTACCATGTTTCCATTCGAGTAAAGAATCTTGAAAAATTGAGAGCGGAAGTCAACGACAAGTTTCCCAAAGAATGGATGCACAGAGATAACGAACATCATCGAAGCAAGACGACTGGACTGCATTAAACACACCAAATTTAAATATTGCTCGATATATATCCGCTACAAGGCAGTTCATGCAGATATACTTAGAAATAACATACCAAAACTCACGAAGAGAGGAAACTGGTCGGAGACGTATACCATGGGTGTTTCTAGGATTTGATTGTTGTTGCGTCTCAGTGCGAGGTTTGTGAGGTTCTATGATTTCTCGTTGGCCGGCATTCACTGAGACGGTATTCATCGAAGAGTATGGCGCCCAATCAGTTACGCCATTGCGAGAGGTTCGATGGTGCTCTGCTAAACTCAAGGTGAGATCTTGAATTAGAGCGAGGTTTAAATTTCAATTAACTCAAGTCTGGCAAAGCGGAGCGAGGATTGAAGATAGGCTGGGAGACACGCATTTGGTTTTGATGCTGCAGTTGATACTGGCTTGCGTCCACAGCGTAGTCTTCGTATCCATATATGTCGTCATGTTCCTCCTCATACGGTACTGAATAGGCAAGATGACTGGGACGCTCGGGTGGGGATGGAGAAGAATACATCTCTAGAGTACAGTGTTAGGGCAATATGCAGAGATTGAACGCATATAATCACCGATTCTCTCGGCACAATAATCCATATAGTCATCTTCATAAGCGTCTTCAGGGGCATTCAGAGTCGATGGAAGGGTATATTGAGAGCTTGATAGCCCATCGTTTCTTGGGAAATTATGTGGCCTGCGCGTGAAGCGCCCATTGAAGGCCATCCACGATGGATGTGCGGGACTCAAAAGAGGCCGGTTCCTGAAAGATGAAGCGACGCGTCGAAGTCATGTGACCATGAAAGTGCACAGCACTTTACTGCCCGTGCCACTTTACTCTCGCCTTTTACGTTCCTGATTTGCATCTTTGCGAGCCTTCGACCAAACCACACTAGCGATGGATGCAAACTTAGCGGGAAACAAAGAGGCAAACCGCAAGCTCGAAGAATATATCGAGAAGTGAGTGCTCTGTGTCCCGATGTCGAATTTCGTGCCCCTTCCTGATCACTGCTTGGCAGAATTCATTACTCCGATCGTTATTCAGACGATGAGTATGAATACCGGCATGTCATAATTCCCAAGCAACTTCTGAAGATGATCCCCAAACAATTCTTCAACCCAGACGATACGGGGACCTTGCGTCTTCTAGCCGAGCCAGAGTGGAGAGGGATCGGAATCACACAAAGTCTAGGATGGGAGCACTATGAAGTGCATGGTGCGTGTACCAATACGGTTTTAGTCATAGCAGATGCTTAACTTACCCGTTCTAGCACCCGAACCTCACGTCCTTCTGTTCCGACGCCCAAAGGATTTCGTTGCACCGCCCCAGCATACTAAACTGGCCCCTCGAAGGAAATGAGTCGATGGCATCGTTATTTTATGCTGTCCCGCTTTCCTTCGTTTCCTACTTACGTATAACAGGTTACCCCTTATGAAGTTTTTTTTCATTGCTCGGACTATCGCCTTTCCTGCATAGTCTCATCATCCAACATCACCGTGCTATCCCATCCATGCATTCCTCTTATCCTCTCTGTTGTACCCCCAGCATAGTTTTTGCTGGCAACTTTCCAATGATCCAGCTATTATCTGACATATTATCAATGGGTGAACGAGGAGTAGACGCAAATTTATATGTGAGTTGTAGATAATGGATGTAGTATCGTAGAACAATTGTGTCAAAAATTATCTAGAAACGTGATACTGGCAAATCACCCCATTGCACCATGGGGCCCGGGTCAACAGAAGGTGTCAGGCCAGCCTTGAACGCCTTCAAGTCCTTTATGTATGAGACACCTGAGCACGGAACGTCCTTGCTCTCGCCAGGGATGGGGTACTTTTCGACCAGTTCTGGGATAGCATCAAGCAGTTTAGCGGCATTTTCCTTCGTCTCGAAGACTTGTTTCCAATAATTGGCAAAGTCTGTGGCCAGAGGTATTCCATCGCCTCCCAGCGATTTTTTCCAAGCCTCCGTATCAACCTCAATACCAGCCTCGCGCAAAAGGGCATCGAATGCCTGCGACGCGGCGAGACTGACTTTCTTGGGACGAGGCTTCTGTGATACCATATGGACCGATAATTTAGAGCGCGTCGCCGAAGAAGGATGGACGTGTGAGAGGAACAGTTGAAATGCATCTTCTTTTGTGACGCTCTTTAGCAGTCGTGCATCATTTACCCCTAGAGCGTTGTTAGCAGGTGGCTTTGATTCGAAGCCAGTTACGCACTCCTCAAGAAGTCCCAATGACCTGTGGTGATATGGCCAACGAAGTATGAGGTTTCGTCTGATAGGTTCTTGTCCTTCTCCAACCACTTTCTTTCCAAACCACTTTTCTGTTCAGAGAACTCTTCTTCTGTCATGCTTTCCAAAGTCGACTTCATGCCATCCAAAAATGCTTCGACGCGCTCTTCCAGGTATCCAGGAGTTTTCTCGCTTTGGACCACTAACCGAAGCCCTTTCTCGCTGGAACCGGCTAATGACCAAGGGGCACAATGGACAATGTAGCCCAATTGTTCTTGGGTGCGGAGGATGTTGAAGGCGGGCTCGCTGAGAATTTGCGTCAGAAGCGCAGAGACCACTCTGAGCTTTTGGTCTGCGATAGGGCCAAAATGAAGGTAATAGGTAAGTGCGGAGTTGGCTTGATTGGGGTTAGGGATTGGACAGGTCCACGTATGATTGGAGCCTTGCAAATCGACGTTAGCCCTGAATCACACGAATTCTTTCGACTATTCGCACCTTCTGGAAGTATCAACGCTCGATCATTCAATTCGACGGCACTAAGCGGGGAAACCCCAAGGCCATCTTGTGCAATGTCCGCAATCTTCAAGGCCTCCTGATGATATGGCATGAAGATTAATCCGTAATACAAATAGCGATGACACACGTACCTCTTTGTAGATATTGCCAGCCACCAGGATGCGCAGATTCACCTGCGACAATAGCCGCTCGACGTGTGTTTGAATCTCGGTTGCAGTAATGGCTGTAACACTTTTCAGCAAATAATATCCGAGCCATTGCGGCAGGTATACTTACATGGCAGCTCCTTTAACTTTTCCTCCAGGGTCCATTGATCAGCAGTCAAAAGATAACGACCAAAATAATCCGAGATTGTATAGGATTGTCCGAGGAAGAAGTTCCGCCATTCCCTTTGAGTCTGTTTCTCATTAGCAAATAGAAACGGAACAGAAAACAAGGCCCACCTGTTCCTTCATGACTGCCAAGCGCTCAGATTTCACGGAGAGGCTTTTTACCGTCTGCAAGACCTTCCTCACGAGCACGCTAAGCTTGTCGTTATATCCACTGATCGAAATATACAGCCCACTTGTGTGAGACATGAAATTATACGACAAGCCCGCGAGGTCGGCATCGTAGGAGTACTCAGTAAGCGAGTCGTTGACGATGTCAGCGTAAAGTCTGCGGGAGAACGGTCTTCAGCACACACAAATAAGCAACGAAAGAATGAACAAACTTCGTCATGACAGCAGCACGAGCCGTTTCGTTTCCAGCAGGGCTAGATGAGGTTGTTCAGTGGGAAGGTGTGTAAAGATGGGACTGCGTGCACCTGCGAATGTCGATGACTGCATGGGCCTTCGGTACGAAGAAACGGTCGTCTTTCTTGTGCCACAACGTCAATAAAGGGGTTTCTTGGATGAGATGGGGGCGATTGAGTGGCTGAGGAAGGGTTTCAATAATCTCAATAGAGGGGGTGTAGATTTCTGGCAAACCTCAGTAACTGCCCGCTTATCGACTTGAAGATCAGTGGGAATAAACTCGTTGGGATGAGGAAGGAAGAGTTCCGGGATCGCATTGGGTGCTTCAAGCTGTTATTACGTCCGTCAGCATCATTGCCACTTATGCATCTCGTTGCTGCAAGCGACATGCCTTCTCTATGAACTCCTCATCGAATCGTTCCACACGATAACTGGTACCATACCAAGGTTCTGTTTCCCACAAAGCATCCGTAGGTGTAGTTTTGCTATGCTCAGCGGCGGTTGCCATGAGCACTACGCGACCTTCGGTAACGCGCAATGTCTTCAATACGTTCAAGACGTCAGTCTCTCCAAGGTCAGAGTCCCAGTTCCATGTAACCTCCGGAGCTTTAAGAACAAGCTCCTTCGGGACGGGCCAAGACATGTATTCCGCGATTGCAGTCGCGTAGTTATCAGGTCGCCTCTTTTCCTTGAAGCGGAAACGGATGTCGGAGACTTTTGCTATTTCACTCTGATGGAACGCGTCAAACTTCGAAGCACGGAGAAGAGCAAGATACTGGAATGTTGCATGAATGACGTCGCGGTAGTGTTCTGTGCGGTACGACTTGAGAGTCAGAGCTTGTATAGAATGAAATGAACGGCAACGCACGGAAACCATCTTCAGTCAGATGAGCAGTCACTTTGAACATGGCAAATCCGCGTGCTAGATTCTGAGGCCCACTGCTCAGAGTTGTGACCCACCCCTTTTGCTTCAGATATGAGTGCAATGAGCCTGGGCCCTCGTGGCCAAGAAAGTGCGAAAGGAAGTTGGCTGGCTTATGTTTCCAGAACGGGGGTTGCCAAGCCAAAGGAAACGAAATTTCCAATGCGTGGAAAGACATAATTGTCTGGACAGAAATCAGGGTCTTATGTGACCGTTTAAGCAGTTGCGTGAGTAAAAGAAGAAACAACTACTTACCCCCTTCTCATTGGGTCCAAACGGATGGTCAGGTATCATCGGAAGCGCATCTCGTCCCCGGTTCGGTATAGGTGAGAACAAGGTTGAAACCACTTCTGACAGCTCATCCAGGGATTCTGGCTCAAATTTTAGAAAACCAATTCACTTCGGTTGTACTGATAGGTACTGTACCTTTTCCAATGACACACAATCGCATTCGGCTCGCACAGTACTCTTGGCTCCACCATTCTACCAATCGCCTGCGTGTTTCGCGTCCAATGGCGCCGCCATCCGCCTCGGTTTCGTTGTTAACGGAGGGTACAGGCGAGGATCTTCGAGACGAATTGGGCGAGTGAGTGTCACTCGTTGGGTGTGACGCAGAATCGGCCTCAACAAGTAACCCATTGGACTTCAGGATCTTCGCAGCTTTAGATAAACTGTCTTTGTTTCCACTGCCAAATTTGTTCCACGGGTGGCCTTCTTTGCTGAGATGTTTGTTCAGTTGGAAAATTCGCCACATGTCAGCTTGGTGATTCTTCTTGTGCTCAGAGTCGACAGCATTGAGCTCGCGGGTAGTGCAACTGGGGGAGAACAGAGGGGAATGGAAGAAGCCTGCAAAACGCTCTAGAGCACCGGATAACGCCGGAGTTGCAACGCTGAAGTAGTAGTTGGTATTTGATGTCGACGTATACGCATTCGAACCACCGTTGTTTCTGGCAAGATACTAACGACAACATAATGAGAGAGATCACAGGAATCAGGGTTGTGGCGCACTTCACTGTATTCGTTCTCTTTAGGAAACTGTTCGGTGCCCTAAGCCAAAAGTGCGGCGATTAGGGAGGCAGAAAGAAAAGATATATGTGGAACGGAAACTCACCATGAAGAGTAAATGTTCGCAAAAGTGAGCAAGGCCTGGCATATCAGCCTTGGCATTCCGTGTGAGTCGATGGATTTAGCAAGCACAAAAGTGGCTCACTGGATCGCTTAGATGGCCAACGGCAACATCCAGACTAGCAGCTGCCTTATCAGCGTTAGCATCGTGTATGAGAGTCGCTTCCAAGCCGTTGTCCAATAGAATTATCCTATAATCTCTGTCATCTTGTTCCGAACTTTGAATAGGTTGGTTGAATATGGAGAATGGTGGGGCCGGGCCGGAAGAGACACGTCGCCAGTTAACGTCTTGAGCAGCGAATGTAGTCATCCAGGATCGAAGAGGTAGTCTGGGGAGACGACGGGGTGGGCGTAGGAATGAAGAATGAAGCAAACGTAACGGGAATTTCAACATCCCCCTGCGCTCCCAACACAAATGCGGTGTCCGAAAAAGCGATTTTGAGGACTGTTGCAGTCGTCCGGCAATGTCGGCACCGGTCGGGTGTCGAAAAAAGATAAGCGACGCCAGCAGGATTTGAACCTGCGCCCTCAAAGAGGAACAGATTTCTAATCTGTCGCCGTAACCACTTGGCTATAGCGCCTTATTCACTTTGTCAACAAATATATGTTTGTACATTGCGCACTATCGAGTAGACCTCAACCGGCAGTTCTAGCTCCAATGTTCAAGAAGCTCATCAAATGCAACACGCATGGAAATGAATACTAAAGTAATAATTTTTGTTTCTACGGACAGGGTCCATAATCTACGAATTTTGACGACACCCGCGGCACAAAACAAAGCATAACGCCAGGAAAATTAATAGAATTTAGTTGCCCATCTCCTTGGCAAGTTGCTCAGCCTTAGTCTTGACATCCTCGATGGTACCGGTCTGAGATCATTGGTAAGTATACCGCACCTCGTGCCTGTGAAGTGTCACTCACCATGTAGAAGGCAGACTCAGGAAGAGTGTCGTGGGCACCAGAGAGAATCTCCTTGAAGGAACGGATGGTGTCCTTGAGAGACACGAGCTTGCCCTCGAAACCAGTGAAGACCTGTGCGACCTGGAAGGGTTGCGACATGAAACGCTGGATTTTACGTGCACGCTCGACCTGATTGACAGTGTCAGCGGAAGGTAACGTGGACCAAACATGAGAACATACAGTCAACTTGTCCTCCTCCGACAACTCGTCCATACCCAAGATAGCAATGATATCCTGGAGCGATTTGTAATCCTGGAGGATTTTCTGGACGGCAGTGGCGACATCGTAGTGCTCTTGTCCAACCTGATGAGGACAAAAAGTCAGCAAGAGAAGTCACACCGGAAGGGGTGACATACGATACGGGGGTCCAACATACGCGACTTGGAGTCGAGGGGATCGACGGCAGGGTAAATACCCAGCTCAGCAATACCACGAGACAACACGGTGGTGGCGTCCAAGTGAGCGAAGGTGGTGGCGGGGGCAGGATCAGTCAAATCATCAGCAGGAACGTAGACGGCCTGGACGGAAGTGATGGAACCCTTCTTGGTGGTGGTGATACGCTCTTGCCTATCGGGGGAAGTACATGAGACACCGCAAGGGAGACAAGTTGGCAAACTTACATGCCACCCATATCGGTGGATAGCGTGGGCTGGTAACCGACAGCGGACGGGATACGACCAAGGAGGGCAGACACCTCCGAACCGGCCTGAGTGAAACGGAAAATGTTGTCAATGAAGAGCAACACATCCTGTCCTTCCTCGTCACGGAAGTACTCGGCAATGGTAAGACCGGTAAGAGCGACACGGGCACGGGCACCAGGGGGCTCGTTCATCTGACCGAAAACGAGAGCGACCTTGGAGTCACCCTCGAGGTTGATGACACCGGTCTCGATCATTTCGTGGTACAAATCGTTGCCCTCACGGGTACGCTCACCGACACCTGAAACATGAGCTGTCAGATGGTATTTCGGAGAAAAACGGGTGTGAATACCCACCGCAGAAGATAGAGAAACCACCATGGGCCTTGGCGACGTTGTTAATAAGCTCTTGAATCAACACAGTCTTTCCGACACCGGCACCTCCGAAGAGACCAATCTTTCCGCCACGGGCGTAAGGGGCGAGGAGGTCGACGACCTTGATACCAGTTTCCAAAACCTCGGCGGTGGTGGACTGGTCGACGAAGGGGGGAGGGTCGGCGTGGATGGGGCAGAGCTTGACACCCTTGATGGGGCCACGCTCATCAATAGGCTCACCAATGACGTTCATGATGCGGCCAAGGGTAGCAGTGCCAACGGGGACCATGATGGGAGCACCGGTGTCGATGACTTTGGTTCCACGGACGAGACCTTCGGTACCGTCCATGGCAATGGTACGGACCGAGTTCTCACCCAAGTGGGAGGCGACCTCAAGGACCAGGCGACCACCGCTGAAGTTCTGGACCTCCAGGGCATTGAGAATGGGGGGAAGGTTGTCAGTCTCAAACTGGACATCGACGACGGCACCAATGACGGTTTTGACCGACCCAACAGCGAAGTTGGATTCCGTAGCATAGCTGCGTGCGGCTGGAGAGGTGCGACGTCAGCAAAATTTTCCCGAGTTTATGGAAAGCGTGGAGTGGGTTGTAATAGGTATGGGAGGCGAGGAAGAAGGAAAAGGGTAGGTATGCTTACCAGGAGCAGACGGTGAAGCGCGGGAGGGACGAGCCGAGTTCGACCGCTGCTGAGTCTTGGGAAGAGCAGACCTCGTCAAAAGAGTCGAGGTGGAGAAGAACGCGTTGGTTTTGTTGGCGCTGTTCAACGCTCTCTTAGAGATACGGGCGACGGCACCACGGGTGGTCAGCATGGTGGAGACGATGAGTGGAGGGTATTTGGTGGAGGAAAGGAACTGTCGTTCGCTGTTAAAATCCCGACACGTCGAAATTAAAATTCACACACTCCCGGCTTCATCCGTGATTCGGCCGCGTTACAAGTCTGCTATTATATCTCACCCAGTGGGTGGTCAGGGCTCTGTGAGCAGGGCTATATACGTATAGCGTATATATTAACTCGATTTTCAAATTAAACCTTCTGAATGGTCTACCCAGGAAGCGCTACAAGGTGTTCACAGGAAATTATATTATACATAAGTATGGTCGACACGACACAACCCCCGCAAGCTGACGACAGTGAACCGCACTTTATTCCGCAAGTATAACACTGCCAACATTCAGCATCCATTGGAAACCAGTCCGTCGTAAGTATACCATAGTGTATGGATGAGAACGGCGTCAACTCGGATTTAGGAGTGCGAAAACATGACAATACAAAAGTTCATTCAAGCCATCTCGACCTCGCATTCGACGCGTAATTTGACTCGACACCGAAATGTCTCTGCTTTCCGATAGGCAGAAAGAGGATCTGTGCGTTCAAAGACCACTCCAATCGCATCCGTTGACTGAGACTCTACATTCCAGACACAAGTCCATGCTTGACTATCTTCATGCAAATAACTTCATTGCAGCCTTTGACGCTCTCAAAGCTGATGCTGGAACACAATACACCCCGGATCCAAAGGCAAAGTATGCAGGTCTTCTGGAAAAAAAATGGACAAGCGTCATTCGGCTACAAAAGAAAGTGAGCGCCTCACACCAGTCCACATGAATGTAGAGGATGCCTAACTGTGGGGGTATGTAGATAATGGATTTGGAGAATCGAAACTCCGCCTTGCAAGAAGAGTTGTCGTTATCGCCTGCCAAACGCGCTGCCAGCCAGATGGACTGGGTTCCCCGAGCCCCCGCTGCCCATGTTCTCGCAGGCCACCGAGCTCCCGTCACCCGTGTTGCTTTTCATCCACAGTACTCAATCATCGCCTCCGCAAGTGAGGACGCGACAATCAAAATATGGGATTGGGAGACAGGGGAGTTTGAGCGTACGCTTAAGGGCCATACAAAGGCGATTATGGATGTCGAGTTTGACCATAAAGGTCATCTCCTAGGTCTGTTTTATCTCTACATTTCCTTTCGCAACTTATGGCTAACCACGTCCTCCCACAGTGACCTGTTCATCAGATCTCTTCATCAAGATATGGGATTCTCAGAACGAGTGGAAGAACACGAAGACCTTCCCCGGTCATGATCATTCTGTGTCCGCTGTGCGTTTTATGCCTGGCGATCAACACATCGTCAGTGCGAGCAGAGATAAAACCATCAGGGTGTTTGATATCGCTTCAACGTAGGTTGCCCTTTCTTGACGCGGTTCCTTGCCTCTTATACCAAAGCATAGACACCTTGTGAGGACGATTTCAGGCCACGACGAATGGGTGCGGTGCGTCGTGCCATCTGACGATGGAAGATGGCTTGCAAGCGGATCCAAAGATCATGTACGTTCCATCTCTCAATACTTTGAAGGCCTTTTCTGACACTATCTTCAGACTGTTCGGATTTGGGATGCCCAGACTGGGGACTCAAAATTGGAGCTGCGAGACCACCAAAACGATGTCGAAGTGGTCGCTTTTGCCCCCATTGCTGCATACGCTGCCATACGGGAGTTGACAGGAATTCCTGTTAGTATATCAATGTCTGTCCCTACAGCTATCTGACTTTGTGATTCAGAACACCGATCGTGCAAAACGACCTGGACTCTACCTAGCGAGTGGAGCTCGAGACAAGACGATTAAGCTCTGGGATGCCCAAACTGGTCAAATGTTGCGAAATCTCGTATGTTGGTTTCTTTTTCCTGCTGAGCAGTCCTCTTGAATCTTTCATAAGCCCGGTCATGACAATTGGGTCCGCGCTCTTGCTTTCCATCCTTCAGGAAAATATCTCCTTTCTGCATCGGATGACAAGACCATTCGTGTTTGGGAACTCTCAACGGGACGATGTGTGAAGACCATTGACGCTCATAACCATTTCGTGACTACGCTTTCATGGGGCCGACAATCAACCTCTGGCGGGACAGCTACAGTCAATGGTACCTCAGGGGACACTTCATCAGCGGACCCCGAGAAACTTGTCAACGTTGTAGCCACTGGAAGTGTCGACCAGACAGTCAAGATTTGGCTCCCGTGATCAGACAGCTCTCTGACTGTCGCAGTTGGTCCTTGATCCAAGCCATTGCTCTCAGGTGATCAGTCTCGGGCTACGGGACGAACCAGCCTACGCCCGCCGTAGCTTTACCTGCCTGTGTGCCTAGTATCATGTGCCACGGTATGTGACACTCTCTTAATAGTGTTCCAGGTATCCTCAGCAAATCTTTCATAGGTGGGTACCATCCTCAGAATACGCAATACCTAATACATTACCTTCATACCCTACCATTACATGCGATGGATTTGGGCCATCAACAATCCTTCTCATTCACGGTCTCTTCCATGATCAGAACACGTCGGTGTTCTTCTTTCCCTCCCTCGATACTGCCATATACCCGTATTAGTTGGTCATTTATATCAATCTGTACTACTTTCAGCATTCCTTAGCATCCATTCATTCTAGAATACAGCAAAAGATAGTTTTCCGATCAGCTCTAGTGGCGCAAGAGCTAGTCATTTTCCTAGAATGGAATAGAGATATCACCGGCCCGACTTCGAGGGGACTTCCAGCTTCGACCGCCGGCATTGAATCGGTCCGCAGATGCTTCTAGAATTTAGATGTAATAGTGGCCACGGACCCTGATGGCCAAGACTCTACATCGTCAATTTGTCAATTAACACTGAACAAGCCTACATTACACTAGTACATATTATGGCACACATAAAAATGTTACTTACAAGATCATCGATATGTACCACTGTGCAAAGCCCTAGGGCATGGTTCCCATATAATACATCAGAGCCCTCGAACAAAGTTCGGGGCTACTACGTACGCTTTGCGCCCAATCGGCGCGCACACGTTCTAAAATGGTGGCTCCGTTTGTCAATGATAAACATACGGCTCATAGCTGGTATGTATATCAGGGTCCGAGGCGGGACGAGCAATAGCCACAGCCTGTGTGCTGGAATGATTGCTGGCAAAAATCGAGGGGCTGAGAAACTGAGGAGTACAGTCGTTTTGAGATGGCATTGGCATATTAAGCCCGACGTCCGCGTCCGAATAGTGCGAGTAATCCAAGAAGGTGTTTGCTTTAAAATAGGTAAGCATGTATCTAACCTGCATCAAGAGGTTGCCACATACAAGGTTGGGGCTCCGGAACATCTTCTGAGGAGGCCGGCGAATATTCAATATTGACGTCAGTTGACATAGGTTCAGATCTAAAGCCTTGTGGTATGAGATGGGATTGAATGTTATTGAACAAATGTAGATTTACCCTGTACTCCCGTCACTGTTATAACCCCAAGGATGGACTTTAGGCGATGGACGAGGCCGCGAACCTTGGTCAACTCGAGGTCCCGATGATAAGAGGTGGTCGACTGTGGTATTGAATAAGGGCATAGATGGAGGGGAAGTCCCGTCCTGAGACGCCCACTGCTGCCCGTACGATGGCTGCCCAGAGAAAGTATCAGGAGGGCCGAAGCTTGGATAGCTAGGCGTATTTTTGTGGAGCCGGCCTCTTTGTGAACCTTGAATCAATGTAGAATGACTCTGAACTCGGCGCATGTCCCGTAGATGGGATATCCGCGGGTCTGATTGAGTATACTGCATCGGTGGAGATGTATGGTACGTCGAGTTCTCGTTAAATGCAAAGGATTGCGCGTATGGCTCGCGCATCGTCTCGAAGGTGTTTATTGGAAGTTCACGAGGTTCATCCGCTTGAAAGGACGTGGGTATGGACGCCACTCTGCGCAGGGATCGGTATTCGGGTAATGTATCATAAGTCTGTGAATTGTAGTGTCGAAGAGAGGGTTGGGGCCCATGTGAATAGGCACGCGGGTGTGGAGAGGACCGTAAGTCTGCCGAAGATACAGCATTACGAAGTCGAGCTTTTGAGGGGCCACGGGTGCGTGACTCTCGCGACGAGTACTGACAAATCAGTCCTCGGGTCGTACATCTTTGACAGACAGGATGCTCGCCTGAGCACTTAAGAGACAAATGATAGATCTCAGCGCGATAACCGTATCAAACATCTGTTAACGGACCTTGGTTTTACGCTCGCGGCATTTATCGCATGCCTGCACAGTACGCTGTCGCTCAGAGGGTGTGGCTACTGGGCGACCCTGGAAAGCATGTTCAGGGTCTAGCGGAAGTGAAATGTTGTGTACGCCAGAAGGAAGATGGGATTCTGCGGCAGTAAGATATATACCGTGTTCAGCCCCAGACGAATCAGATGGGAGGAAGTTGGAGACTGAGTCCTCCGCCAAGTTCATGTCGATCCACTCCGACATGGTTTGTCTTTAAGAATTAGAGAGTGGAGCCCATGATTTCAGCGGAGGTTTCTAGGGAGTTTGAGCTTGATATGGAGATGGAAAAGAGGGCAATATAAATAGTAGGTTTTAGAGATCCTGGCGCGCAAGGGACAATTTTGAGTGAAAAGTTTATCAGGCTTTTGGACCCCGAAATTCAAACGGGGAGGTTTTAGTTATGCGTTCCATTCATTATGGCAACTAAGACATATTGATACTCCGCGGCGATCCTGATGCATGGATATAGATGGCAACTACGCCTGGACCGGGAAGGAAACATTATTAGCTCGATTATTTGTCGATTATGATACATTATAGATCTACCTCCGACTCGCGAGACAGAAGTCGAACATTGTTCACAACCTATTTCTTGAACTGCTCGTTGAATTCACGTCCAATGAGCATTCGCCTGATCTCTTGCGTCCCAGCACCGACAGTGTAGAGTCTGGAGTCTCTCAAGATGCGACCCATGGGGTAATCTGTGATTCAATTGACATCAACAGTTCATGTTTACTAGATGTATGACAGAGCTTACCATTTATGTATCCATTGCCCCCAAGGCACTGCATCCCCTCTAGCGCCACCTCGACAGCCTTTTCAGTCGAGTAAAGGATAGCGCCTGCGCAATCCTGTAGAAGTATTAAATGGTATTCGCAGAGTAGTGAACAGAAGTCCCCTCACTCGTCTACTGATTGCGCCTCGGTCACACGCTCGCGCGACAGCATACACGTAGGATCGGCTGGCGTTAAGTTTGGTATACATATCAGAGATCTTGGCTAGACAAAGTCAGATTAATGACTGGATGAAGTTTGTAGCTATTACCTTGCATCAACTGGAAGGTTCCTACTGGCTGTCCAAACTGCTTTCTTTCATGAACGTACTCCACAGCATCGTCGAAAGCAGCTTGCATTAACCTGTATCAAATCAACTCGATGTTTCCGAACTGCGCAAACTGAATCTCACCCCAAGGGACCGCCGCTCAACACTATTCGCTCTAGGTCAAGTCCTGACATTAACACTGCTGCCCCCTTGTGAATCTGTCCGAGTACGTTTGCTTAAACGGCGTAAGAACAAATGAAAATGTTATGAATAAAGATGATCACCGTCTGGTACTTCGCAGTTGTCAAATACCAGCTCGCAAGTATCACTTCCTCTCATGCCAAATTTATCCAATTTGGGGCTCGTCGAAAACCCGTTGAACGTTTTTTCAATGATAAACGCCGTTATGCCCTTTGAGCCCATGTCCGGAGCTGTCTTGGCATAGACCACCAGAGTCGACGCCACCGGTCCATTTGTTATCCTGATCCCCGCTCGTGAATCAAGCTGGCTTTTACGCCATTGAATAGAAGATGTAGCGTACCAAAATTTATTCCCGGTCAGTTTCCACCCCCCCTGAACTTTCTCCGCCTTTAATCGCATGCTTACAACATCGCTACCGCTGCCGACCTCACTCATAGCTAGACTACCCACTTTCGTCCCGTCAATGAGGTCCGGGAGATATTTGGCTTTCTGTTCGTCGGTTCCATGTCGATGAATTTGATTGACACAGAGGTTAGAATGAGCTCCATACGACAGTGCTACTGAGCCGGACGCAGCGGAGAGCGCCTCCATGGCAAGTGTATGATGAAAGTAACCGAGTGAGAGGCCGTTGTACTTCGAATCGACTGTAATGCCGAGGAGGCCCATTGCACCGAACTTCTCCCAGAGATCCTGTTGTTTCCATGATCGACGGTGGTGTCAGCGGCGAGCACGTCAGAGAAGGGTAACACTTACAGCAGGAAACGTATTTACTTTGTCGATTTCGGCAGCTCTAGGAGCGACTTCCTTCTGAGCAAATTCTACTACAGCATTTCTAAACTGTTGGGTTTGAGAGGTCGAAATTCAGAGCGGGTGGTAATTGGGCGATGAAACGTACTTCAGCTTCCTCTGCACTGAGTCCGGCGACGTCATTGTTATATGTGGAGACGCTCCTGCCCAATACGACCACAGGAACCCTTGCCAACCTTCCAAGTTGTTGTCTACTGGCAGTATTCTTGATTAAGAATCTTAAAGCGGACATTTCTACTTAGAGAAATGAGGAATGTCGTCGTTTATATACACTCTTAACATCACGATCACGTGAACGGAACTTGGTATGTAGTTTCTATCCTATCCTATCCTACCATGCTGGGACGCACTAAACTACATACTTGTTACAAACCACAGTGCAACGGCATAATACCCGTAACGGTGTTGTCCACGAAAACCAAAATTTAGAAGTTCCGGATCTCTTCCCTAAGCCATCCAGTAAAGATCACCGAAGGGCATCGACACATACTTTTCGGCCACTCCCGGCAATGTACGCTTCGACAATCTCCCGATCTAATTTCTCCCATTTTTGCAGTCGAGCCATGCTCTTGGGATCTAAATCAATTATAGTGACTTGTTCGGGTTTTACCTTTTTCGCAGGGCCTGTGGGTCGAAGGTTATCCAGACGAACAATAATAGAGCAGTCTTTGAAAGTTGCTGAAAGGAGATATGCGAGGAGATAAAAGCGGAGATTCTCTGGGAGTGGGCTACTGTGATCCAGGCACGCAGATGAGGACAAGTACACGTCCACGAATTTAGTCCAATCGGTAATTGTGGGCTCGGTAGAGTCCAGATAGGCTGAGCTAGCTCCAATATGTGAAGGAGGGGCGTCATACATTCCGTTTGATCTGCCTTGCGCTGATTCAGCGAGACGCCAAAGTTTAGAAAGGCCCTCGATGTCAAGGCTATCAAGACTACGTTGAAGGGTAGATATGATGTGGAGTACTGGGGTCTCCAACAATAGTGGCAACAGTGCACGAGCAAAAGCTTCGCGAAGTTCACTATGGGAGGTTTCCGCATTGTCTGACAGCATAGGATTTGCCTATAGATGATGGTTGTATTTCGGATACGTGTCACGATATGCTGATTGACTTACTTCAGAAGGCGAAATCTTACTACCATGGACGAATATCTTGAGATTATTGGCCATACCGTTATTGTTGCTCCAGGCGTCCCAAAGATCGTAGATCGCTTTCAGCATGCGATCTTTGTCCCCCGAGAACAAATCCAAAGGGCAGAAGCCCAGGGACACGGCCTCTCCCGTCTTCGACTTCATCTCAGAATGCATACAGAATCTACACGTTCTAGACTTCATATCCCGAGTGGCATCTGATAGGTGAGTTGCGGTCGGTAAAAACCCCCATTTAGGCTAGACTCATCGAGATATGAGTTCTTTAGACAACTTGTATGTGCAAAAATGCCCGACCTTTATTTCGACTGCTAACCAATTACCGCCGACAAGGTCCGTCGCTAGGACGCCTTTTCGGCGAGATACGTCAACTTGGTCTTTAGCTCTCCTTTCGGGAGGTCGTTCAGGATCGTGGAGGATAACCAGGGATTCGAGCCAATCACGAGTGGTATGGACAGACTCCAGACGGGGTAAATGTTCAGATGGGATAAGTCTCGCCATGCATTTCTGCTGAAATTCGATCAAGGGGTCGTCAGGCTCATCTTGAATCCCCTCCTGTAGTGAGGGAACTGAGGGTAGGGCGGCCTTCCTTAATCGCAAAACAACACCGTCGAATCGAGGGTTGGGTGGGCCGATATAAGAGAAAACTATGGTAGCCCCACCCTCTGAGACGTATTTCCATTGATGGGGAAATGTCTCCGTAACTGATAGTGCCATGGATGGATTGAGTCTGGGTGAACGTTGAACCGTTGAGCGTTGAGCTATGGCCGAACTTTGATGCAAACTTTGATGGAGATCATCTTGGCGTAAATCCAAGTCTTAGAAGAGATCATCTTATGATACTCCTCAACGGTACCGCGATGCTCCTGAGCATACTATATAAGTATATGCATAACCGTCTGTTCACTTCATTCTTCATTTGTGCCCTAAACTGGCGTGGCGTGTAACAATCAGTAATTTCAAATGATCTAAGAATAAGCTTGTTTTGTAGAACAATGGGATGCCCTTCCCTTATAACACTTTTAATAGCTTTATTCTTTCTTGATTCGCCCACATACTATCGTCTTCACCAGTCATGGTACATGATCGCCGCCATACAGAGCGTACACGCTCTTCCGTTAGCTCTAAGCGTAGCATCAAACACTTCATTCATGTGGATGGACTTAGAATGAGCCAATATCTGGGGTGGAAGACACACTATAACCCCCGGTATCCTCAGGTCAGTTTTCACAGTACGGGAATGTGTCAATTTACTTAACAGGTCTGTACAGCTCCGGCCCAGTCTAACAAGTCCACCTCCAGATTTGATTCGGCCGGTTGATACACGACCTCCCGAATTCAATATATCTGATCTAGAATGTTTGAGGGTCCTTGGTAAAGTCATCGATATCGTAAAAACGTGCTGAAACTGACTAACAATGCTGTAGGTGAAGGAGCGACTGGCAAGGTTCTCCTTGTTCGTAGCGTTCGCACAATACATCGACTTGACAGGCCCGGTTCCCTCTATGCTCTCAAAGTCTTTACCAAAGAATTCGCTCGCCGCACCGATAAGGTCTGCTACTTTCACCTTCGATATGCCCACAAGCTGACCCTTCATATTATATTCATAGGCTGAATCGACGAGTAAAGACGTGGAACGTTCCATCTTAGCAAAACTTCCCTGGAACTCATTCATTTCAGGCATCCTACAGGTTTTTTCAGACGAAATGAATTTATATACGATGATGGAGTTCATTCCACGCGGAAGTCTACGAGGCTTGCTCCAAAATCGCGGACCATTTGACGCAACTTCCAGCACCTTTTACTTCTCCAATATTGCAGCTGGATTAGAATTCCTAGAGGTACACAATGTCTTCCACCGAGATCTCAAGCCGGAAAACATACTCGTGGGGGCTGACGGATATCTTGTTCTCGCCGACTTCGGCGAAGGAGCTCACGAGTATGACTACGAAAACACCAAGTGGATACAAGTGGGCTCGCCAGTATATTCGGCTCCTGAAATGATGTCGATGGACGAAGAAGACATGACGTTGTCGGGTGTTGACTGGTGGTCAGCAGGCATTATCCTGTACGAGATGACTTACAGAAAATTGGTGAGCCCTTCTGCATCATGCAACACCATCAAGGGACCTTAAATTTGAGTTTTTTTTTTTTTAGCCTTGGTGGGGAAGAGACCAGCTCGATATCCACCGTAAGAAAGCAGCTGGGATATTGAAGTGGCGCCCCGGAATCAAGGTTGGGCAAGGCCTGAAGTCACTGATATCAGGACTTCTAACTGTGAATACGACGAAGCGACTGGGAGCCAAAGGGGCTCAGGAGGTGATGAACCATGAGTGGCTGAAAGAGATCAAGTGGTCCAAAATCAAGGGACACGTCTACATTGTATGTTACCATTTGAGGATCCCTTTGACATCGTCTGACCCCGAATTTTATCTAGGCTCCATATGTCCCGCCCAATCCTCTCAACGTGGAGGAAACCTGGCACAAATTACCTCTCCCTTCGAATAGGAAGATGCCGGGCCTTGCCAACATCGTCGAACCCCCCTCTCATCTGATATATAATGATTGCTTCCCAGTGAGTAACATTGAAGACGACGAGCTTGACAGCACCTTCCCCACTCAAAGACACAAGGACGACAGTCGCGATCAATCAAATTGGCCCTTTCAGGCGTTCTAGTGTGATATGCTCTGCTCACGAGATGCGATGAGCTTTTTGTTAATTATAATCGCGATATAACAATTAAATGCTTTTGGATCGCTTAGAGGTGCAATAATACCCGGCCCTTTTTGTCTTCTTTTTGTTTACCGGCTTACTTACAGGTTCCAGGAAATATAATATTTGATAGGGGTCTCCAAAAAAAATCGCAAAAGACAATAGAGGTGACGGCAATAATTTAGCCTTCATATGCTCCCATAATCGCAATCGTAGAAGGCAACAACTCCGGAACATGTTCTATCGTGACTTGTAGGCTTCCGAAAATTTGTTTTTCCTATGTTGTACAAGCGTAATGGCGTCGCATGATAGACTAAAAATTTACTAGCAACCTGGGCATCTGTATTTAAGAAACTCGGTGCAACAGCGAGAAGAGCCTGAAAGGAATGTGGGTAACGATTTCGTAAGACAAAGTGTTGACGAAGTGACGAATAAATCCAATAATGATAGGATGATGAGAGCGAAGGTCCGAAAGGTCGTAAGTAATTTGCCAAGCGAGCGGAGTACCACGGTTTGGAGGGGAAGAAGCACTAATTGTACCATGGTTTGGTCCCAGGTTCTTGATAGGAGAGAGGACGACGTATGCGCGGTCTGCCTCTGGGGGGGTCCTTTTCATTGTCGGATTCGAGGTCACTGTCGTTCTCCGAGGCGGTGGAAGACTCATATTCATCCATCTCATCGTCACCATCGCTTTCACTGTAAGCAGTATCGGAGTCTTCCGCAGCGCAGGAATCCTGATAGTACCACAGCTTCAAAAACATCCTGAGCTCAGAGGAAACACCGAGGTATTCAGCGTTGCGTGCGATGCCCTCCCAATGCACAAGTTTCTGGCTTAGACACTGCTCCATATATGTCGTGTCGCCGAAGTACATCCAGTGGATGATCAAATGGAATGAAGAAGGATCGGGTACAGGAAGATAAAGGGTAGGGCGATTGGACGGGCCGGGCAACAAATGAGGCATACGATTCGCGGGTACGCTGTAGCGATGATCCGCTTGTGGACCGTTGTAGGTGTCTGTGGTCGTATGGACAAGATCGAGTGGATTTGCACCGGTCAACAGGGCACGGATATAGCTGGAGTGAGCTGAAAGATAGTCGACATGCAACTGTGAACGTTGATAAGAAACCGCACTTGACGGGGGCTCGACGGGGGAAATGCACACCTGGAGACGTAATCGTGGCAGTAGATTGTATATGGGTTCGGATGCTCTCCGGCCCGATGAGCCAGAAGAATCGTATAGACTGGAAATAGTCGTATGTGTTTGTGTTGGAAAGGGTCCAACAATGGCTGGATGTAAAGTCCCGCCTGGTAATTGAGGGATGGGTACAACTGCATAGAACTCGTTAGCCTCACTTTGGATCTCTGCATGAGACGGATTGAACGTACGAATAGTGCAGTCAGACGTCTCAGGTCTGTCCCAATAACGGGGGGCCAAAGCACGCAGTGATTGGACGAAGTATTCTCGAGGCACCTCTTCTAGAGACGGCGTCGAGGATCCAGCTTCTGGAGCCGATACATATGTTAAGCATTCTGTCGTCGACTGAGCCATGCAGTGGATTGATGGGGGGAAGAAGGTTTCGGTCTCGCTTTTAAGAGTATGGGTATTGTCAATGGACATTGTCATGTTACACCGTATGCCAAAGATGCGCTGCAGGAGCCCAGAAAGGAATGGTAGACCCGAAAGGCGGGCGACTGATGGGAAGGAGAGGGGATAACTTGGGGATAAGCCACCATTTCGAGGTGAAGGCTGCAGTCATTTTGTATGCTGGATCTGATCCTGAATCGCGGTAAGGAGTAAAGTACGCGTATTTCCATTCTAGAAGTCTCTATGCCGTGGATTTCCCAATTGTTCCAACACAAGCTTACCCAATGTGACGACCGATTTCTCCTTATTGTCTTTTCCATCGCGGCACCTGAAGTCAAATCAGGGCATTGTCGGACACATCAGATCCGTATATCGTTCAGAGAACGTTTTGAGAATGCAGATGAGAACCGAGGTCGAGCCACATGCCCAAGACAGAGGAGCTTTGCCACAAGTTGATGTGGTAACAAAATCAAATTTGATGGTATGTAGGATACCATGTCAGATGAGATCCTGGAGCAGAGTGTCAGAGAGGCCGAGATCTATCAATACGTACTGTAACGGCTGACGTTCCTGGATGCAGAACACCCTGAGGTCGTTTTAACATTGTCGACACCGTATCAGTGCACCATGCGTGACCTTGACGAACAACCATGACTACCCTCATAGCCACAAACGAGATATTTCTCTCCAACCCATACAAATCACATCCAAACCTGAGCACCACAGAGGCGGAAGTTCTTTGGGAGTACGCGAAGTTGGCGCAGCATGTCAAACTGGTGCGTGACGACAATGGAGAAATGTACTGTTGGTTGATTTCGGACATTGTTGTGCCTAAAGGTTACACAAAAGACGCGTTTGATCAGCGAGGAGCCGGACCAGATGTTGTTGGCACGCCTGAGGGTGCTGGAAAAGAAGATGGGGCTAGTCTTGACTCTCGTACGAATCTCTTTGTTTGACGCGATCGTCCACTGATAATGGATCGGTTAGTTCAAAGCCTCCGTTTGGGGTGTTATCAATGAGCAACCCGTGGCAGACTCATTGGCATACGACAAATCGAACGATAATACAATCCAACACTAATTTAAACACCACATCTTCACTTGTATTCTCTCTACCGGTCACCAGCCACCGCATTAGCATCCCAGATAACTAGTTTTCCGTCGACTCCGGTCGTGCTGAGTTTCGAAACCTGGCCAGGGTGCCCTTCGTAGAGCCTGATACTTGTAATGGTGTTCTGGTGCACGGTCAGAAGTTGAGTGTCTGTCGAGGTTGAATCTGAGCCAGAAACGTTCGACTGTCCACGAGTATCCGCGTCGCGGAAAGTGGCAAAAGCACCGGTCTTCAGACGCCCAACACTCGTATTGCCACCGTAACCAGCCCCACGACCGCCCTCTGCCAACTTTGACCCCGTTGCTGCATCCAGACTCCCAACGCTCTGCCATCCTGCTTCTGAGCCAGAGAACACGACTGGCTGGCAGTCATGCCCAGCAACAACGAGAGAGTGTTCTGCTGTCCATGCGAGAGTCACAAAAGGAAGCGATGAGATCCGGATGTTGATGACGGGGCCAGTGGGATAGACGATATTGACCGAGCTATCGTGGCCTAGCGATGATGATATGAGATGTCAAACGATCCAAGTATCCCTCCACTCACTCGCAAAGGCAAGCACATTTCCAGACGGTGAGAATCCAACGGCATGAACCCATCCGCCAGCGGGGCTGGCGTATTCACCGCAAACTGTATTGAAAGGGAGCTTGGAACCCCAGACAGTTGCAGCAGGTCTATAGGGAGGTTAGATGGCACCTAGTAGACCTTGCTTTTTGGAAGTACCTTGCGTCGACCTCCTTGATGTAAGCCGAGAACACACGAGCTTTCGTATCCGCGCTGCCAGAAGCAAGCAAGACATTGTTGGGATGCCAGTCGATGGAAAGTACAGTCGACCTGATCGGCTTCTTGAGCAATTTCGATACCCACCAATTGTTTTCTTCGTCAAAGGAGCAGATGGCGATGGCACTGAGAACATTCCATCGATAAGGGCCATAAAGCAAAGTTGGAAGGAGCCAGCGTACCGTGCGCCGCTTGCTACAGCAAATTTGTCCTCCTTAGGGCTCCATCGAACGTGAGTGGCAGCTCTGTTAATCCTCAGTAACACCAAGGTCGGCTTCCACACAAGCTTGCCCGTTTCGGGGTCCACCGTCTCCTGCCACACATAGGCGTTTCTGTCCTGCGACGCCGTCACAATGCGGTTGGACTGAGGTGCCCAGTCGATCGACGTAACCAACTTATCGTGCTGGTCAAAGCGGAAGTTAGAACACGTTCGTGATGAAGTGCGCAAATGCACACCTCTGAAAGGACGTCGGAAGCAGCCCATTCCGAGCCTTGACGAGAGTATATTTGCACGTCGTTGGAGTTCAGACTGACGGCAAGCCCTGGAGGATGTGATGATTAGCTCTCAGATGCTAAGTGGGAACGTCAGACTAACGACTGCGATCCGGGCTGAAGACATGAGACGTGATAGGAGTCTGAGCCAAAGTGTGAACTTCTTGAGCCATTGTTCAGTAGGACGAGCAGTCTACTACTGCGGTTGGTGGTGGTAAAAGGGGTGTGATGAGTGTCACGGTGGGATGATCGACTCGGATATACCGTGTACCATCAGGTCCGAACAAGATCACAAAACGCTAGAGCAATTTCACACAATTGTATATAGTACAGGTTATACCACACAAAGATAGACTTTTACAAGCAAGTGATTAGAAAGAGCATCAACCAACAGCCGCCACAAGCACTGCAACTCATACATCATATTGGGCATTTTCACTAGCTTCATCTGCTTTTCCAGTTCGAGTTTGTTTCGCCCATCGAAGACCACAGGCATTGCACAGAGTTTTGGGACCGAGTGGACCCTGTGGATGGATAGTGAGATTAATCTTCGACTAAACAGAGCCGCTCCAACCTTGCGCCACTCCGGAGAGTCAGTACGACCGCAAGTGATACACACATATTGCTCCCCAGTGGTCATTTTCTTCAACTAAAAGGCAACGGTAAAATTTCGACATGATTGGGCAAAATGTGAAGCATACCTTTTTCCTTCTCGAGGCGTCTTCACCTTCTTCTTCACCAAAAGGAGAAGAATTGGACGGAGGAACTGGAACTCCAGTGAAGGGACTGCTGTCAAAGGCAGTTCCTAATAGTATATTGCAAAACTCGGTGAGGACTTGATTAGAACGGAGCTAAAAACATCAATACCGGGTTGAGAGCTGATGCTATGCGTTGCAATGATAGGGGAAGTTGCATATATTTGAATGGGTGCGGCTGTTAGAGGCGAAGTCACAGGCTTCTGTGGAAGGCGTTGGCTCAACTGCGCATGTTCATGCTCCAGTCGCTGGTTGACCATTTTGATGTCCACATATGTACTGAGCCTGCGATCATGGAGAGGTTCAGTCTAAAAGAGTATCCATCACCCGACGAATACCGCGACCTACGAGTCCGTGTTCCGACTTGGAAAGGGTTTCATGTTAATGAAGAAGAAGTCTCCCTCGACTTCTGTTGAACAAGGTTCCCCTTGTATCTCGAACACAATATTCCTCGGGGTGAAAGGGCCGGATGGCAGCTTATCATTGCAATTGATGCGAACATAGGAAAGTAGCGTCGAGTTATCGCGCATTGATTCGTCAAAAGTCGAACGAAAGTCGGCTTGATGCTCAGCTAGACACAGCTTTAGCTCTGACAGGAGAATGTTAGGTGACAACTCCCTACGTGTTGCAAGAAACTCCAGAAAGTCACTGTCTACAAGGTCAGCGATGTTCCAACCGGTGATTTCTGTTATGGCGGGGGCACAATAGAGGATGGTGCACGTCGCCGAAAGAAGGGCATGGATTCCATCCGCAAGTTCGGTCACCAGGAGGTCCGCCCACCGTTTGCGCTTCGTGAATTCGAATGTTTTGGCTGCACCAGAACCTGGTTGAGTAAGGTCAGAGGACATGTGGTCTGGTGTGCAAGTAGAGTAAGAGAGATGGAATTGGAATTGGAATTGGAATAAAATTGGCTGTTTACATTAAGTAGTATGGTATCAGGTATGTACGTCACGGTACAAACAACGATCGGGTCCTTCACCATATCAAGGTTACATCACCCCATTATTGGTTATATACATTGCTTGCTTTAGATACTACAATATCCACCGTCTACACGAATCTCTGAGCCCGTCATGAATTTCGATGCGTCACTGGCCAAGAAGACAATGGCACCCTGAAAATTCTCATCATTCAGAGATCAACTAAGATAAAGTGAAGTGAACCAACCGCCAGGTCTTCTGGTTCACCCATCTATCGTAGATGTCAAATACTGAGAGAACCTGCCAGGAAGGACTCACTCGGCCCATAGGAGTCAGACTTTCCCACGTTCTCTGTGATTGGCTGCTCAATACATTTTTGAATGACAATGATTATTTCTTTTACCTTGAGATCGGGTTTATCCTCGAGGATAGTTCGCGTCAGTTTCGTCAACATGTAGCCAGGACTGCTACAGCATATATATCTTGAGTTGAGCAGGGTCAGAACCGACGCCTACCTTAGAGAATTGACTCGGACGCCTGTCTTGGCCCATTCGATGGCAAGACTAGCAGCCATGTGTTTCACGGCTAAATGTCCATGGTCAAAGATTGCATGTTGCAGATAAAGTTTGAGCTACCAGCTTTAGAAGCATTGTAGGGAGTTTGGGGCTGGACCAGAGTATTAGCGACCGGATACCGTACCGAGAACAACAAAACCAACCTGGGGAATATTGACAATCTGCGACGGCGACTAATAAGATGGACATGTCGCGGTGAGAAGTAGGTGTATACATACATTGGCGCTCATGCTGGAAACTAGGATAATTGAACCGTTGCCCTGTGGTATCATATTGCGCGCTGCTTCGCGCGCGGTATAAAATGCGCCATGGACGTTTATATCATATAGGCGTTTGATGCGATCCGAAGGGTAGCTATAACGAGCTCGAGGAAAGACGGATACGAACGCAGAGCAACAATACTTACTCAAATGCTGTATAGTTCTCGACAATGCCTGTGTCCACATGAATCAATGCCGAGCTTAATGATCACTATTGTCCACGCACCAGCTGACGCGACAACAGCGTCAACCTTCCCAAATTTGGCCATCACTTGTGCATATGCACTTTGGACAGCCAGCTCCGACGAAACATCGCATTCTACACCCACGAAATTGAGGTCTTCTGCATTACCAAGGCCGTTCGCTACAGTTTATGCAGCCAATATAGTCCTAGATCAGTCCTAGATCCAGATGAGAACTCTAGTAAACATACCTACTGCGTAAGACGTTAACTCATCTGCCGCTGCTATGGCCTCGGCACTCTTTAGGTCTATGATCGCTAGTGATGTGCAGCCGCTGTCTACGTTGAGAATATGTCCTCCGACAGTAGTGACGACCTTACGAATCTGCAAAGGCGCGACAAAATTCATAGCCAAGGCCCCTTGCACCGCCGGTAACCAGGCAGACCTGTACAATGACACCGTGAATTCTTGCAACGATGAATGGAGGTTGCATAGTTAGGATTAGTATGAACCCACCTTTCCCTCTAAGGAAAACGAAGGCAGTGTTTTGGGCGCCATGGCTCTAGAAGGAGGGCACTGACTTACTTATCAATAAACTGATCAACGTTCAACATCCACGATCCGACCAATCAGAAGTTCTGCCTCCGATCGCTTCACCCCTGCAATTTAACGTTTAACGTTTAACATCGATAAAATTCCGGTATCACATTGATGCAGCATATGTCAGAGTAAAGTATCATGGTGGCACAGTAAAACGAATAATAACATGAGGGTAAAATGCGGGTATCTACAATGAAATGGTCCATTAATGGACTCAAGCAGGGATAGTAAATCAGAGAAGCGTAACGATCGTGAGGTACAATGAGGGAGTGGATCCAGCGACTCCTCAAGTCGAGTGGCCAAGGGGATATAAACAAAATGCATGAAGGAACGGGAGATCATAGGCATGCAAATTTGGATTTGCGTTTTTGAAGTTCGTCCATCCTGGAATCGAGTTGTGACCTGGCCCGTTCTTTAGCTTTTCGCTCCTCGTCCAGTTTCAGCTCTAAAGATTGCTTTTCTTCCACTATGGATCTGCGCACGGTGACGACTTCACGCTTGGCGTCTGCCAGCTCGTTCTGCATAGCTGATATCTTGGTATTGAGGGTATCCCGTTCTCGTGCAATTTCAGTGGCATGCATACGCGCTTTGCGAACTGTTCAAATTTAAAACTGTTAATTAGACTCGGAAATGACAAATAGAATGACGCACGATTCTTTTCGGAATCACCGAGCGATGTCTCCAATGTGCTCACAAGGTCCATGTGAGTTAGAATATCACTCTCGCAATGGGTCAATTGCTTGTTGAGCGTCTTGATCATCACCTCTTGTTCATCGATCTGTTTGGCCTGCAGTTCAAGCTTGGCAAATATCTTTGGGTCTGCAGGAGGGGGACTAGTGGGCGGAACAGACGTCAAAGGAGATTCGGGCTGTGATTCGCGAGATGAAGCTGAGGCCCCAGTTGTTGAGCTATTCGGTGAAGTGCTGAGTGCTACATCAACGTTTGCTGGTGCAGGTACACGTGGGGTTGGTGCAGGTGGAGGTGGGACTGATGGAGGCGGCGTTGGAGGAGGCAACTTCATCGCCGGTAGGCCAGCTGCACGAGTGTAAGACAAATTGCGCTCAGGAACAGGTCGGCTATGAGCTGGCGAAGCACTGCGAGCGAGTTGAGCCTGCAAATCACGGACCAAATTTTCGGCTCGGCTCCTCTCCACCTGGATCGCATCCTTCTCGTCTTTGACTTTCTGGAGATTTTCCTGCATTTCGGCAAGGACTGAACGATGTCGCTCTAGCTCATCAACAAGAGATTCGCGTTTAGAAGTCTCTTGAATCAGCTTGGACTGTTCTCGGCGAGTCTTGTCAAGCTCCCCTCGTAGATGTGCCACTTGAGCTTCCAGATCATCCCGTTCACCGATAACAGTAGACATTTTGTCCTCCAACTCGTGGAGGACGCTAGCTTTCTGTTCCATTTCCTGCTCGTGTAGATGTCGTGCTTGCTCACGGACAAGAGCAAATTCGTCAGCTGCCACCTTATGGGAATCAAGTTCTTGTAGAACGAGATCATGTTCCACGCGAAGAGCCTCATGTTGCTTCGTCAGTTGGGCCAGGGAACTAGAGATACGACCCTTTTCGTCGATCAGCTGTGATTGCGATTGTATAGTCTGCTGGCTTTCACGATGCTCGTTTTGGAGAGCCACAAGGCTGTCCGACAGGTGTTTCTTTTCTTCGGCGAGTTGTTCGGCTTGCGACTGAGCTCCCCGGAGATTGACAAGATGCTCGGTCTGAAGAGTAGCAAGACTCTGCGAGAGATTCTCTTTCTCCGCGGCAAGGCGTTCAGTTTGTGACTGAGCAACGTCAAGGCTCTCGCGATGCTCCTTTTCAAGGGCAGCGATGCGTTCTGAGATGCGAGTCCTCTCTTCTTCAAGTAGTTCTGCATGCGACCGGACGGCCTGGAGACTTTGCTGATGCTCATCTTGAAGGGCAGCTAAACGCTTCGAGAGGTTGTCCTTCTCCTCAGCAATGTGTTGCGCGTCTGATTGTATCGCCTGGAGACTTTCTCGATGCTCGTCCTGAATAGCGACCAGTCTCCTTGACAAATTCTCCTTCTCTTCACCAAGAAGCTCTGCGTGTGACTGAGCGGCCTGAAGACGTCCAAGATGCTCTTCCTGCAGCGCAACGATAGTTTCCGAAAGTCGGACTTTCTCTTCCTCGTGAGATCGAACTGTCGCCTGGATTGTGCGGTGTTCAGTCTGGAGGTTGGTAAGACCCTTGAAGAGATCGTCTTTTTCATCTGCAAGTAGTTGATTCCGTGACCGAACGTTTTCCAGCGCAATGTGATGTTCTTCTTGGAGGGCCGTGAGAGTTGCCGAGAGTCGAGTTGCCTCTTCACTGAGCGCTCGTTCATGCTGCTTGCGAACAGCATCAATGGTCAAGCGATGATCCTCCTTGAGGGCGTCGACGGTGGCATTAAGGTCGGTCAATTCCTTCTGATACTGAGCCTTAATATTGTCTGTCTCATCGGCATGCAATCGCACAAGCACCGATCGTTCCTCCTCCAATTCTTCTCGAATTGTTTGAAGGGCTACTTCATGTGCATCCTTTAAGGTCACGATCTGGTCATCGTGGGAGCGCTGTAGGTCTTGGAGAGCTGAGACTTGCTGTTCATTCAGCCTTGCAACCGTCTGAAGCAAGTCTTTCGACGCCTTGGCGGAAAGGGCAACGACTTCGGCTTCGACTTCAGCAACAGTAGAATGTAGGCCATCCACTTCTACTCGGCGCTCCTCTGTGAGTTTGGCCAGAGCGGTTTCGTATTCGAGGCGAAGGCGATCCTTTTCAAGCGCCAAGTCGTCAACCTTCATCGCCATTGTTCGCGCATGGTCTGCCTTCATGGCCTCGAGATCCTCAGAAAAAGACAGCTCCTTTCTGCTGATAGCGGCCGTGTGGGCATCCTGGAGCTCCTGCAGAGCGTGTGCTTGAGCTGACTGCGATTCGGAAAGGGAACCCTCGCGAGAAATCTCTGCCATTCGCAACTCTCCAGCATGCTCTTCGCGCAATCTCTCCACAGTTGCATTTAGCTCCAAGGCCTGCCTCATGAGGGCTTCTGCATGATCTCCACGAAGTTTTGTCAAGGCATTATAATACTCTTCTTCTGTACGCTGGAGAACAGCATTGGCCTCGGCGTCCTTCTGCTTGAGCAGTTCAGCGTGGTCAGCCATAAGTTTGTTTGTGGCCTTCTCGTGCCCCTCTCGGGCGAGGTCAAGGATATCCTGAGCCTGTTGGAGTCGGCGGCGAAGTTCTTCAGAATGTTCCGCCGTAAGCTTTCCGAAGATTTCCTCGTGATCCCTATGGGACTTCTCCAGCACAGCAGACTTAACAGTGAGTTCGTCTCGAATGTTGGCGATGGAAGCATTATGATCCTCTTTTGCGCGAGCAATCACTTCGTCGAACTCGGTGATTTTAGCATCTAATGCATCCTGGTGCTGTCTCCGGAACTCCTCGACTTGGGTAGCATGTGTAGCTTCGGCTTCCTTCAGTGCTTTGGTGAGAGCGTTGGCACGACTTTCAGCCTCCTCCAAGTTCACTAGATGTTCATCGTGCTTCCCACGCAGACCCTCGATTTCGGTGGACATATTTAGAGCCTATGACATAGCTTAGAGAGAATAGAGAAAAGCGACTGGTAATACTGTTACCTGATCACGCGACAGCGTCGTGAGGTCATCCAACTGCCGCTGGACTTGACCGAGTTGCATATTCAGACTGTCCACCACCTCTCGATGATTTGACTCCTTTTGCGCCATCGATCTATAAACTGGCATTATAATAACAACGGCTAGATTTCAGCGATTATCACTCACAACATCAATTCGTTGAGCCTTTCTAAAGATTCATCCGCTTCTGAAACCACAGATGAACTATTCAGTTCGGACCCAGTGTCCGTGTGGGCGTAGCCATTTCCGTTTTCCATTGTTCTGCGAATGTGGTCGAACTGATTCAAAGTCTTTGGCGACAAGGTAGCAGCAGCAGCAGCACTGTTTGTCTTTCCGTTGGCCATCGGGAGAGCTTCTTCTACAACAGGCACCGGCAGAGATAGCGGAGTCTTTTCCTCGCGACTCTCTCTAAGAGATTCCTCGAGAAGAGTTATCTCTGCTTCCCGTTCCTTAAGCACCTCCTGAAGTCCCATGATCTCTTTTTCCAGGCTGTTGACTGACCGTTCATGGCCGTTGATAGGATTAGGAAGGGAGATGGAGAGGTTGGGCCGAACGCCAGACAGATAACTTATTGAGCCATGCGAGTGGGAATTGGAGGGTGAATGGGAGCTACTCGTCCCGTGACTGGAGAAGGATGCTTTGCGCGAGTGCACCGACGATAGCTCCTGCGATAGCGATTGCGATTGTGAAAGCGACCTTTCGCAACCATTTAGACAAGGAGAAACAGGGAATCACCATACACATACCTCGTATGAAGCGATTCCGTTGAGGCCGCTTGTCGAAAAAAAAGTCGCCTTCCAGAGTTATTGTACTGAGGTTCGGGTTCTCTGACTCTTCCGCTGGGCATCCGACGCCTTGCTAGTGGGCTCTCAACGAGTTTGTCAGGAGACTCGGAACGTGGTTCTAAATTGCTAAGCTTTGCCTCTTGAATTTGGGCAGCGAGGTCAGAAATCTCTCGAAGGGCGTCACGATACTTGGCGGTAACAGAGGACAAGTCGGCCAAGGTCGCGGTGTGTGTTTGTTGAAGGGAAAGGAGTTGCTTTTTCAGAGCAGGATCAGATATCGACGGCTGTAAAAGTGCTTCAGACAGTTGTTCCGGGGGTGTGACAGAACTAGGAGAAGGAACTCCTTCAGACGTCCTGGGTGAGTTGGATAGATCGATCTCTAAGCTCTTTCGTGCTGAAGCAACCTCGTCAACCACACCACCCAATCGAATCCTGGCGTCGCTTGCGTCCTTCTTCTTGGCTTCCCAGTCAACCATCTGCAACTGCAACTCCTTTACCCGCCTTTCGCGCTCCTCTAAATCACTCCGCCAATTGTCCCCGTCTTCACGCAAGGTTTCCAGGCGAGATGTAAGTAATCTGACCTCGTCCTGGCGTCTTTCGCAGTCGTTCTCCAGCTTCTCGACCGTTTGTTGCAGATTGAGAACAGATTCATCCGAGCGTCCCAAGCGAGCTTCCAGCTCCGCGATATACTTTACAGAAGATGATTCGGCATCCCTAAAACGGGTGACTTCTCGTTTTAAATCCGTCATGGATTCAGTGGAGGTGACCGAAGTCTCGTCGTATGATCTGATCTTCTCCTCCAAGTCTCGTATGTAGGCCTTTGAGAACTGAGAAGCCTGGAAGGAAGAAAGGAGTGGAGAATCATACCTCTGTAGACGACTCTCGCTCTGCCAGTTTGGCAACTCGACTTCGAAGTTCCTCCACGTAAAGTTCCGTAGCAGCGTGACGCTCCGTGACGACCCCCAATTCCCCCTCCCTCTCCTCTACGAGCTCGTTGGTATGCCTCAAAGCCGCCTTAGTCAGGCTTAATTCCGCCTCTATTGTGGCGATCGTCTTCTCGTACTCCTCTATCACCGGTCCGACAATTTCCTCGTACTTGGCTGTGCCAGTGACGGCTCCAGCAGTACTGGCTCTCTGCTTCTCTCCAACCTCTCGTCGTAGTCGTGTAAGCTCTTCTGTACGCTCAACGAATTTACTGCGCATAGATTCGTAATTGCTTTGGAGCTCGGTCATCTGGGCCAAGGCCTTTTGGCTCGCACTAGAGTCCACGAGGTCCGACGATTGGCTTTCGGTGATCACTACCACGCCTCCATCTTTGATGCCCTTGAGTTCCTTCCTCAGACGGGTAACAGTTCCTTGTAACCACTCCACATCATCCCAACCATCTTCCCTCTCGTTGAGAACGGCACGATTCTTAATGTTCCTGGCACGATTGGCGTATTTAAGGGTATTCACGGTTTCGTTTGCATTCCATTCCGCGGGACTGACACAGGCAATCATGAGGGTATGGGCATTGCCGCCGAGAGAGTCTTGAAGAAGACGGGTAAGCTTGGAGTCACGATAAGGTATATGAGACGCAGTGTTTGATTTGCTGCGAGAGGGGTCGCCAAGGGCCGATATAACATTCCCGAGGGCGAGGAGACCACTGTTAATTGAGATGCCCTCTTTGATACGTTCACCTGCCGCGGCTGTACGTTTAAGCTGAAGAGAATATTGAAACACGCCCATGTGATCACAAAAAGATATTCTCTTACACGTTCGGACCCTGCCAGGTCGACAAAATGGAACTTAGAGACAACTGTGACCCATTCACCAGGCTCCTCGTCCACATTTCCATTTCCGTGGTTTGAACGATCGCCAGCGTGGCCAAGTGCACTCGACGGTCGTAAACCACCCCGACCCATGGCCGCGGCAAAACTTGGTGTTGAGGGTCGACCAAAGGTAGGCGATGCCACGCGATTGGCTGAAGGGGACGAAATCATCGATCCTGGACGCGCTAGGCGCGATGGCGAACGACCTGCAGGCGGGAGAGGGGACGATGATCGAGGCGGCGTTGACCCGGTGTATCTCTTTTGCGTCAACGTCAAGGAGAAAATGGCGTGAGAGCGTGAGGATTGGGCATTCATATCCGTCTCATTAGTGCGGCGGATAGATGTACCTTTGCGGAGGAGGCTTCGTGAAGGATGTCATTAGCTTCAGTTGAAAAAGACGAGATCGTGAAACGTGCTCACGACATGACTTCGGGGGCGTTTCGAACATTGACTTCACGCAGGCCTCCCCAGATTATATGACCGTCCTTGTCCTCCCTAATTTGGACTTCGCGCCTTCCACCCAAGTCATCCAGGCTGAGGAGGTCGATAAGATCCTCGTTGTAGATTTCGATGAAGGAACCCTTGACACTATAGTTCCAGGTCCCGCCGCGTTCCTCCTTGAGCTGTTTAGCACTTGAGAAGATGTTTGAGACAGCTCTCGGTATGATTCCCATGCCGTTGTTAGGATCAACGGGGTCAGCGTCGAGGTCAATTCCAGTCATGGTGAAGGTTTTGCCGCTGCTCGTTTGGCCATAAGCGAGAATAGTGCAGTTAAACCCCTCAACGAAGCGGGACACAAGCGGTTTCGCAGTGGACACAAAGAGGTCATATTGGGTAGTGTGGGGATGATGGACCTGGTCAAAAGAGAACATTTGTTTTTTCGCAGCAGAAGCCGAAGAAGGCGTTGAAGGTGAATTCATGACCGCAGAACCCGACGCGTTGGCAGACGATGCCTCAATGGAGACGGTGTTTGAGGAAGTGGCGTGAATGACGGAGCGTTGAAAACGAGCGGGGATGGAGGACGAGTCCTGGTTGGTAGGGGGGCGGATGCGGAGAGCTGGTTGCGCGAATCAGTGCTGGCCAAAATCTGAGCAGTGAGGACGCACCAACTTGGACCGAGGTCGTCGCTGAAGACGACGAGCTCGAAGGGGCCATGGCTGCGACTGCTGCCCGCCTCAGTGGGACGGGTATGTCTTCTAACAAATCACACTCGGCATATTCCGATCTCCAGAATGGTCCATCATGACAACGCGTGTGCACACATTTGTTGGCCGTTCAGCGCCTTCAACTGCGACCTAAGCTTCCTCACCATCATCTGCCAAATCATATCATCTAAGAGCAGTGTAAAAGATGCACCAACCCGATCTCTATAACGGCATCAATAACTTGGAGCGCATGGAATCTTTACAAACCACTCAAAGCGCGTTCAACGATTGTGACTTCAATTTAGCCATTTACATTCATACCATGACCAAATTGCTCAACATTCACAGAGCTTACGGCCAACCGTTGAAATACTTAGTACTTAGGATTGGATGAACTGTGCCTGCGACGAGATCGGATTTGTCCAAGAAGCAGCTCGTGACCATGTATCATGTATCATAGATGGATCAGGCTAGGCCTGAGCTCAAAATTTCAAGACTTTGAGCTCAACGCGCCCATGGGTATAAATTTAGGACCACGCGATAGTTATAGTTGTTTGTTCCGCGCTCCTGTATTCACTCTTCAAAGTGGTGGCAAGCTTTCCCCAACGGGGTTTTGATGCTACCCCACTTTCGTAGTCAGTAGTGACATTAGCGACTTTTGGTCTACCGTGGCGTTTCCTTTGTGTAATGTCCATAGCCACCCGTTGGCGTAGGTAGATATCATTATAGTAACATAGTAACAAGTCCGAGTCGTCCAAATTTTAAAAGGCGGCACGCTAATTTTGGCAGCAAATTCTGGTGTATCGGGATGCGACCTTATATTAAAATTACAATTTAACAAACACCGTAGCATTCGGAATATGATCCATTGCCATCCCAGTCAGTTGGGCTCATCCTTTGTTGGTAGTTGAAGCTTTACTCGTTGCTCGATCTTCATCTGATACATAAAAATTCCTTCCGTTGAAACAAGGTGTTTGTATCGAAGACGCCTGTTGCCTTGACGCGACATAACTTGAACGGTTTGGGGTGGCGACACCACCGTGACGACCCCTATAATTCACGTCTGAAAAAATGTTTCATCGCTTTGAATGGCAGGAATGCCTGGGGGTGCTTACGAATCGGAGCAGACATCGCACTGCATTTGATGTTCGAGAGCTCTGGTCCATATTTCGGAGAATGCGTTGAAGGCGTGGCGAGCTAGTTTCAGGGTTAAAAGGATCGTATAAAAATGGCGAGATTGTTGCCGCCGGAGGGAAAACCGATACACAGACCTTAAAAAGGTCGTCACGCTTTGTTGCAACCGACAAAGCAGAGCCACGGGAGTTGGTCTGAGGCCAGAAGCTGGCACCTGTGACAATTCAGATTCAGAGGAAGGAAGGGACTGCAGGCCCGCCGAATTGATGTTCTATACGGCCATTCATGTCCCAAGATTAACATGGCGAAATTCTGTACACGCCGATAAAAGCCTTATTTCGCAAGTACCAGGCAGTTATACATTTCATTATACTCGCCCATCGTAAAGTAACGAGCCTCTATAGGGCAACAGTTTAACACGCTCTGTCCGACAAGAAAGGGAATCTACAGGAGCGATTCCCCTGCGTATATATTGATAAGTTTCGATGCATTATTTGGACAATCAAAACACTGACCTAAGGCTGACCTCACCAAGGAACAGCCTACTTGCACAGTCTGACGAACACTTGCAGCATCTGCGAGTGACGGGTTGACCTCCTGTATGAGGTGTTAGAAGACTGAAGAACGAAAAGGGACAACTGCTAACCATCAGGTCCAATGCCACAAGCAAGCCGGTCTCGTAAATGGCCTCACAGATGTAATGACCTTCCCTGAAGGTAAGGCCGCCACGAACCTGCAGAAAAAAGTTCAGTCAGAAAAAAAAAACACCTGGAGAAAACGAATCTAATTTACCGGAGTCCCGGTTGATGGCGCAACTGAGGGATCGAGGGCGTCTACGTCAAAGCTCAGGTGAATAGGACGATCCCTGTTGGGATTGACGTGGTCCAACGCCATTTCGACGACTTTCCCAATGCCGTACTTGTCGACTTCGTGCATGCTGAATGCCTTGATATTGTTTTCGCGAAGGATACGCTTCTCTCCGGAGTCAACATCGCGTAAGCCAATATACACGAGGCGGTCGGCCTTGAGGAGAGGTTTCACCCATGAAAATTCAGGGACTTGTCCGCCAATACCGAGAAGGAAGGAGACAGGCATGCCATGGATGTTGCCTGAGCCGGAGGTAAGTGTAGGGAAATGGTCCTTTATCCAATTGCATACCTGACTCGGTCGACTCGAGGGTGTTGATGTCCGCATGGGCATCGATCCAGATAAGACACGCTTCTGGGTGCGCACTAACGAGCTTGATTCAGACTATGAAAGTAAGGGGAAGTGACTAGTCGTACCTCAGAGTGCCAGAGACGGTCCCCATGGCCTACTCTTATAAGACTTTGATTCATGAAATGCTACTGAAACGACACACCAAAGAATGATCACCACCCAGGGTGATAGGCAGTTCACCGTTGCGAGCGTGTTCACCCACGGCTTTCGCGACAGCTTCCGTGACACGGGAAACCAAACGAGGGTTCTTCAAAATGCCAATCGGAGGATCGTTGATGGCGTCAACCTCTTCAAATTGGTGGTGACCATCGAACTTGACGTTCCAACCAAGTTCAGATATTTGGTCAATGAGGCCAGCCTCAACGAGATGAATCGGGCCTCTATCGACACCTGCTCTGGGCTAAGGGGATGCTAGTGAGTGGCAATTGTCGAAAGGGTATACATACGGTACTTACTTGGCCACCGCTGTTTCGATTTCAGTTATGAACATCAGGACCCTGCCGTTCGTCATGAAAGTTGGTAACGTGCCTAAAGGGACATCCTAAGATCTAAAAAAACCCCGTCAGCTTTTAATTCTTCCATACAATGAGTACAAACAACGTACAGCAGCTGTTTTGGGTTCGGCAATAAATCGCGACTTGGTGGCCATTGTAGAAAGTGGATCGAGGTGGGGGTTATTGAAAAGACGGAGGAGCGGCGGCCTTTTTAAGTTTTCCTCGGAGGGCACGGAAGTGGCTCTTAGATCCGGCGGCCTCTGTAAAGCACCACATCCGTCCGACGGCAGAATACCCAACCCTTCTAGAGTCATCAGGCAGTTCTTGGTGAGGAAAGGAGCTCATACTAAACCTCGGATCCTGAGTCCAGGAAAGGGGAAAGAGCCAAGTAAAGGCCACATGTTGACACACTTCTCTCAGCAGCTGCACACAAAGTTCCCTCTTCTGATGCCTTGGCGAAAACTTAGTTACCGCATGTGCCGCCACGACACAATCTGTGCGGTCGATGTAGTGCGCTATTACAACTAGCCAGGGATCACTGTATATGTGCTACTGAACAACAAACGTTTCATAGCCCACGTCCTAAAAATAGCCTGCTTAAAGATGATCATGCCGCAGCCTCGAGTTCAACAGCGCCCACTCTTTCAATCCCATCCAAGTCAAGCATGTCCGCAAGCGAGCATACCTCCGATAACGAGTCTGCTCCCTCGAGGACGCAGACTCCTAAGTTTCAGGATCTGGTGCGTATCCTATATATTCACCTCCCCCATTCTCAGCTAGATCTATACCACATTCCCCATGCATATGCATTTCCACCTTCCCCGCGTCAAGTCCTTGACTAACATAGTTGGCCAGGTTCGCGATGTTATCAGGAGCCACAAGCACGAGAAGGAATCCGAGGCTCACCAGGTTTATCTTTGTTCATCCATTCCATCACATGCGTCAAGTCTGACTATGTGCCCAGATCTTTCGAGAGGCTGCTGGCCACAAGCCCAAAGGTGTTGTACCCCAAACAATCAATCCTGTACCTCATCAATGTCGACGTCATCGCATCCGTCCTGATCAACTCTTCTAGGATGAAGAAACAGTGCCCGGGATCGAGCACCCTGGTAGCACCGGGGTCATATATTGCTCCGATAGGGCCATGGCCAATGGTTTCAGCTATGCCAACTCGCATGAATGGGCCAACCTAGGCCAAGGCGCCCCAGAAGTTGGTCCCATTCCCAATGCGCCTCCTCGCCCCACGAGCATCCCAGTTCCGACGGATTCTCTCGAGTATGCGCCTACCACAGGTGTCAAGGGTATTTTTTTTCGCTTCGATCATCAAAATATTAATTGTTGATCATACTGTACATATGTAACATTTAGCACTCAGAGAGGCCGTCGCTAACTTGTACAACGTGACGTACCGCGGTGACAAAGCTAGCAAGTACACATATGAAAACGTGTGTATCGTGCCAGGAGGTCGTGCCGGCCTTTCTCGCGTTGCAGCTGTCATCGGTGACGTTTATACAGTCAGTGCCCTTCGAGTCTAAGATCAAATAGAAAGTATCCTAATCTTTCCCATATTATACAGTCGTTCCAAATTCCCGATTATACAGCATATGATCAAGTCCTTAGCGCTTTCAAACGACTTGTACCTGTTCCAACTGCGTACGTCCGGGGATTGATTAACCAAAAATACAATTTCTAATTATTTGGTTCCTTTTAGCCTCGACGTCAAGGTGAGCAGCACCCGCGATTTTGTACTAACGAGGGATCTGACGCTCCTGAAAGACCAAATATAAGCTAGATATTCAACAGACCAAGGTTAGCACGATTTTCATTCCTATCTCTAATTGCGCTGATATTACGGGATATTTTCAGAAAGACATTCTGACCCAAGGCTTGGCGGTTATCCTTGCTTCCAACCCCCGCAATCCCACAGGACAAGTACGTCGAACTTTAATACTGCTTGTTGATCTACCAAGTCGAATCTTTATCTTCCCCAGGTTATCAAGTAAGTTATGCAGGAGGCGGTGAACGAGTTATTCTAACCATCATCAAAGGGGTAACGATCTCAAGGAGCTTGTCGCTCTTGGTCGAGAGGGAACCACTGTCATCTTAGACGAGGTGTGTACCAAACCCAATCACGCCTCAGCGCCGGCTCATGTATCTTCAGTTCTACTCCTGGTACATTTACCCTAACAGCGAAAGCGGCTATGGGAAGTCCATCTCTGCAGCCCAGTACGTCGAAGACGTGAATGAAGATTCGGCGGTTATCATCGATGGTCTCACCAAGGTTCGATTCATCTCTTACCAATGTTGCTATCCCTTATGAACCACTACAGAACTGGCGTCTCCCAGGATGGAGAATCTGCTGGGTCGTTGGGCCCAAGAACTTGATCTCTGCATTGTCTCAATCTGGTTAGTATGTTTTATGACTTCAGTCGGTTCATCCACTGACCCCGTGATTCCACCCAGGATCTTTCCTTGACGGAGGTGCAAACCACCCGTGAGTCGGCATTGTGCTGTACTAGGACCTTTAAGTAATCAATTATTTTGCTTCAGCTTGCAGTTGGCCGCTATTCCTCTTTTGGACCCAGCATTGGTTGCGTTGGAGAAGGTCCGCCCCTTCAAGAAAGATATATATTTTCCGCTCACGATTTTTCCAGGTCGCTCTGCAAAAGCACTTCAAAGCCAAGCGTGACCACGTCCTCTCCCGCCTCCACGCCCTTGGCCTTGATGTCGACCTGCCACCCACCAGTACATTCTACATCTGGCTTAATCTCGAGAAACTCCCTGAACCTCTGAACAATGGCCTCGTCTTTTTTGAGGAGCTGCTCAAGTTCAAGACCATTGTTATCCCGGGTATTTTCTTCGACATCAACCCGTCACACCGCCGCAATCTATTCAATTCTCCGTGCCACCACTTCGTGCGGCTGTCTTTTGGTCCACCGATTGAGGATCTTGATAGGGGATTGGATGCCATTGGTATGGTCCTCAGGAAGGCCAAGAAGGGGGGAACTCAGAATATTGGCTATGGGTACGTCACTATCCCCAAGAGTTAAGCAATTGATTTTAATTCGGTGTACCAGTTACAACAAACCTCTCAGCGTGACAATTAATACTCAGGTGCCCAATGTAGATGGATCGCTTAGCCCTACGACCCCGACTTCCGTGATGGTCAGTGATTAAAACGCCATTTCAATTCAACTTATTAATTAAATGTTGATCATATAGGCCGCTTGAGGATGTCTCCGCCTTGATATATCGTTACATATGACCTTGACGACTGATACGAAATCTATGAAAGCGGCGTAGAATACCCGCGTCACATGCGCCGCCCCCCTTTTTTGTACCTTTCTGCTGAAATATACATCCGTTGAACGGAAACTGAATTTGGGCAAGATTGTCTTGCGCCACGCAAGCTATTACACTAAATTGCCTAAATTGACTCCAGACGCAGGTACAGATTTCAGGAACACATATAGGGACCACGTGGAATTTTAATTTAAATCATCCGCTGGGATCAAAGGCAGCAAAGGCAGCCTTGAAATCTTGAGCATCTGCCCTGTCCTCATCCTCAGGCAACATGCAGGCCTTCCAGTCGAACCGATCAGGAATGCCCATAAGGTTGACTAAGACTTGCCTTGACGCGTAAGGAAATGTAAGTTCCTTCGGTCTGAAAACGGTGGAGTACAAAGCAGCACACACCTGCCGAATTGGATGCTGAAAGGCACCTGGTCTTTGATCAAATGCACCATCTTCCGACCGTCCGGAAGGTCAACTTTGAAATAGCTACCTTTCCCCCCTGCACAGGATTCCATAGCCGCATCCGCATCGGGCTCGAAGTCGATGCCAAACTGTTGTCCTTCGTGGATAAAGGCTGCCTCCACCTTGTCCTTGAGCTTTAGCGGCACAGGCACGGACTGTACATGTGCATGACCACCCTTGGCACTTAAGCGTCCAACTTCAAATGCGACACCCACCGCACCATGCTTGGCGTACATAGCCTGGAGGGCAGATTTGTACCTGAAGGAGTAGATCAGTTTCATAGGGTCGAAAAGTCGATGACATGCGTCTCACTTCTGTGTTTCATCCACTATTGGTTCTGCGAGGTCGGTAGGAATTGTGGTGTAAGTGGGATAATGCGTGATCGGTACAATCAAGACATGGCCTCCACCAGGGACCAAGGACTGGTCTGCAGAGGATTGTGTGGGGATAATCTGACCCTTAGGAAGGGTCAGGTAACATTCCGAACCAATGGCAACGATGAGGTGCTTTCTGTGGATCCAAATGCTTCAACTTCTAGAGGTATAATAATATATGCAGACGACTTACGCGATATTAGGATTTGAAAGGCAGAACCAACATTCGTCCGCTACGAATCATCAGCACGAAATGATCGGAGAATATGGGGGTAACTCACGTCCGATCTCTTTCGGAGGTCCACGCTTGCCACCTCGTCGCTCGCCTTGTGGTGGACGTTGGTTGGCGACCAGGCAGTCCTCGAGCAGGTGAAGCTCACTGCCACATGCACGGCATACGTAACCCGGCTTCGGTTTTTTGCCACCTGTATCGCCCTGGGCATCGCGTGTGGGACAATCACGCACAAAGTGGCCAGGCTGTAGAAACGAATGAGTACGGTAAATGTGTAGAAAAGTCCGGCTGAAATACAGTTCCACATATTTTGCAAATGTAACCGTCAGGTGGTTGTATTCTTTCGGGACAGTCATTGATGAAGTGCTGAAACGAGTGCGTGAGTTATTTTGATCCTTGTCTCACTCTATGGAAGCACCTCAGTTGATTCACAGCGTCGGCACTTGTATCCGGGTGGCGGTTTACCTGGTTCGCCTTGTACTAGTGGTGGGATGAGCAGCAGTTCGAATGGCAATGCAATTTGACTGACCAATCCTGCTACGCTTAGTGGGAGGCCGAACATTCCCAAAAATGAAGTTCTCTCCCTCTGCGGTTTCATGTGGTCGTTTAGCTGGTCGATACCCAGTTTCTAAAAAGGGGTTCTTGGATGCATTGGCAGGGCGCGCTACCTGCCCGGGAACATTAGGTGTGATAGAGAATGCATAGAACCACTTTAATATAGTTGTCAGCATTGGCGCGCGGATGTCAGCGACAATTCACGCACCCTGGGCTTTTTCCCAGCAGGAGGTTCACCTCCGAAGGCGCCGAGGCTGATGAACCGCGAAACACGACCTTCTTCATTGTCCCACACATACGGCTCTCGCTCCCAGAACTGCGGCTGTTTGTCTCCAGATGCAAAGTGGTAGCGAGGTTTGATGCGACGTATGGCTTCATCTAAGACAGTCACACCGGAAGACGCAAGCTCAGGTAAGGGTAAGGTTACACCAGAGAGTTGCGTGATGGCAGAAGGCCAAACGTTTGTCATGAAAACGTCAATAAGTTGTGAGGAGGAAGATGAGGATTGTATAGCAGCCAAGGACTTATAGCTTTGACTGCTGGATGTTTTCGCAAGCGAGTTCGAGAGGAGTCGCTCCATGGTTTGGGAGCTGAAAAATGGCGATAGAAATCCCTGTCAAGGCATCATACATTATCAGCGACATCGAATGAACAGGTGAACTCGACCTACGGGAGCCGCATCTGCCGTGGAATAGATATTCGCGTCGTAAGTTCCTCCTAAGCAGGCAATGCGCAATCCATGAGCCGTCGTAATGATGCCCGACTTGCCTGCGAATGGGTTAGTGTTGTCGAACGAATGACGAAAGGAGTGACCCGTACTCAGAAGAAACACCTTTTTACACAGTTCTCCGCCATCTTTGGCAAACTTCTCTACAACGTTTTCAGGTAGTGGGTGCTCTCCCTGCATGATGTAGCAGTCAATCGGGGCTTAATAGCGTGTTTGAGTTGAGGTACGAGAACATAGACTCGGATGCTCACCCTCCAACTCCCCAGCCAGAAGTTTTGTTATATCATCACCATGACTAGAGGCGTCCTCTCCTGGAATTGGGCCGAAAAAGTCGCCCGTAAACAGAACAAGGTCAAATTTGCCGTGTTTCGCGTCAATAGCTTTAATTTTGGCGAAGAGGTCTCTGATAGAGCCAGCTGCAGATCCAACTGCTAGACTTGACAAATAATTAGCGAGAATGGGGTGCCATGCAGCAGCACTTACATTTTTACGGGGGCTGCCATGGTTAGGTCGCGCTCGGGTCGCGTTTGGGACGGACGCGATCGCTGTCGTTGTCAATGTTTGGCAACAATGAGCAACAACGTTGTAACCAACCCTTTCTGCTTGTACTGCAAGTTGTATTGTGGCAGTTGTTTTCTTCTTGGTCTCCAACTGGACGAATGTACTCTAGATATCCTCCACGACTTCCTTGTTCTCTTCTCTGATCTCTGGAACACTTATACCCGTATCTACGCAACGTCAACTTCGCCCACAAATTATTCTTGCGATATAACAGGTGTTATCTGATCACTCTACTACAGACAACCTAGGCACCCGACCACTACCCAGTTCCACTGTAACTCATGACGGAATACGATTTTTCCCCGGAGGCGTACGAACAATACGTCCGGGGCCAACACAAGATTGCGAGCTGGGTGAGCAAGACAAATCAAGTGCCCAAGGCAGATCCGTACCAGGCTGCTACTCCTGCCTTTGACGTACCCAGGGAACTCCTGCCTCTTGACCGCCACTTGGACTCCAGCGCGCCCTGGGACGGGAAGAAGAAGGCCAAAAAGAGGCGAACCCCGTCGGAGAAGGAGTTTGACCGGGAGCGCAGAAATGACTACAAGTACAGTCATCGAGAGCACATGGATGCATTGCATGCGGCTACTGCGCGACCTGAGGCTCACAGATCGCAGACGGCACCGGTCCAGCGTGCACGGAGAATATCTTACGACGGCAGAGCTGCGCCCCCGCCCCCACTTCCGACACGCAGCCTCCATCCGACAGCAGGTTACCCTGCGGACCACCGTTTCTCTGACTCGCAGGACACTTCATCCAGCGCCGACACCTATGGCTTCTCCCAGCCAAATCGTAACCAGAAACGTTCTGCAAGCGTTCAGTCACCGACCCGTGTCCTCTATGTGCCCATGTCCGTCAAAGGGCCCACTCCATTATATACATGTGACCCGAATATTAATGCCCAGGTTGATACATCGCCGCCTCCACGAAGGACTAAACCCACGCGATCGCATATCTCACCACTTCCACGTCCGCCTGCATCCGCACCAGTGTACTCTTCGTCTCCGTATCGGCAGCAACACTATAATGGCTCTCATACATTCCCACGTCAGCAGCAACAGCAGCATCGCCCATTGGCGTATCCATACACTTCATCTCCACTCTCCCCCCCAGACTCGGCCCCAGCCTACTCAAAGTCCCAGCCTCGCCTGTCAGCACCTGTCATCCCCGAACCGCCCATCAACTCTCGATCAACGCACGAAGGACGCCCGTTCCTCCAACGCGTACTGAAGCATCTTCCTGGGCTCCGCATGCGTGATCGCTCTCCCTCGTCTTCCACCCGCTCACGCTCCCAACCCCCTTCCCATGCTCAATCACGGCCCGAGACACCAACGAGCCCTACCAAGTCAAGCTGGCTGGGTAGTCCTACAAAAAATAAGCTGACGAAGGCGGGGAGGTCGAGGACGTCTTTGGACCAGTGGTCTGCTATTTCTCCAGCAGGGGTAGGGCATGAGAAGGGATGGCTTAGATCTTCGTTGGATACGAGAGAGGGAAGCCAAAAGGCAAAGGAGTGGGAGTTCATAGATCACGAGGAAGCGAAAGAGAAGGACAAAGAAAGAGGGAGGGGGAAATCGAGAGCCCACGATGTACACCGTGAGGGAAGCGAGAGGTGGAAGGAGAAGGACAGGGAGAAGAGCAGGCGGCGTGATTGGCCACGGGAGCGGGAGCGGGAGCGGGAATGGGAGCGCCATGACACGAATCGTGAACAACCTCGGCCCAGCCGGAATGGGTACCGAGAGCGGGAACGTTCATTTGACAGAGATCGTCAGCGTGAGCGGGGTCGAGACCGAGAGAGGGCTGCAGGCAGGGATTGGGAAAGAGGGGATGAAAGGGAGAGAACCCCTCGCCATGCAAGACCGAAGGAGAAGACGCGGGATAGGGACAGGGACGAGCGCGAGCGAAGGAGGGGGTCGAAGGAGATTGACGTGCATTGGAGGGGAAGTGCGTGATTGATGCATTATCAAGCATCAGGAAAGCGGGTTGAATATCCTGCTGCACATTGGACCAGACAAGAGCATTATTTTCAAGAGGAAAGAGAAATCGCTCTGGTCTTTCCTGGAGTCTGATGTTTGAGTCCTGTTCAAGCCGATAGACTCAGGTCTCCTATACTACTGCCAAAAACTATCGCCGTTGACTTTGGATACAATCGGGATTGTATAGACTATGCTCAAAGTCGCCTTAAATTCTATGCCTATGTGGAATTCTGGATATACTGGTCAAACTTTTTTTTCTATTCAGAAGGATTACTTTCGAGGTCGTTCCCAACCTCTCCTAAACCATTTACCGAACTGGTCTCATGTTCATTTATTTTGAGGGAATCAATGACCATCTATACTATGCTGCCTTGTCCAAGTACGTACATGTCTAGTATTTGAAGTTCCTTGTATCTGCCAAGGGGATTTTAGAGGCCCAAGATGTTCTAATACATCACAAGTCTCTCTGTGTACACGTCATCTGGCTCAGAGCCAAAGAGAGAAAGGAGAAGTAGGAAGAAGAAAATAACATAAAATACTCCTCGAATTCCTTCAACATCCCTGATTGATACAAGAGCGAGGACCACGTTGGCGGCGCCACCACTGCCAACGAGTGGACTTATTGTAGTTCAAGACATTTTAGCGCAGCCATATCTTTTTGCTGAGATTGATCGGTGGTATGCCCCGGTGCTTGTCTGCTCGCCATCGTCCGGAATTGCATCCAAACAAGGGGTGCCGATCCAAGGAAGGTCCAGAGCGACATATGCGAGGCATAACTGCGTATTTATGAGTGACAGTATTCACAACTTGTATGTTTGTTGGGAAGATGCTGCGGAAACAGATATTCCTCAATATAGGCAGAGATCTGACATACGCTTGCGAGTCTGTCGAGAACATCAGGCAGATCAGCCGTAAAAATGATGAACGTGTACCGTATGCTTTCTGATGCAGTTCATCAGCAGCTGTCGCAGACAGAAGCCGTGAAGCGGCGAGGTACATGGATTGAGCATGATTGAGCGAGTAGTGTGGCGGTAGTGATTAAACAAGAGTGCCAAGGTAGACTTCTGAGGAACAAGGGGGGGGAGCCACGGAAAAACTTGGGAGAGACCAGGAATAGAACAAAGGCGGACTCGGCCTTGGCGCGGGCAAACACATCTAAACGCCGACGCGTGTCCAAATTGGGATAGCATTGTGTGTGTGCACATCATGGTTAACGCTTCCTCCTTCTTGCTCCTGGCAGGTCTGGTTATCCCGGTGCCTAGTGCCTGGATCCCTTAACTTATTTAATCCAACAAATTATTTCATCAGGCCCTCCCCCACATCTGGTTCCTCTGTGATGGTCGCTCTTAACGTTCTATTCGCTTCTCTCCTCGTTTCCGCAGCGTGCGCCACCCCGCTTCCGGGCATCGAAGCCATAAAGTTCCCCACTCCAGATCCGAAAGACCTGCTTTGCCTAATCCCGATCGTTAAACAGCTCCTCTGTCCACGCACAGGGAACAGTACTTTAACCGTTCTCACTTCTGTTGGCATAGCTCATGGCACTCCCGATGGATCTGGCGGAGTGCGCAGGTTCATCGTAAAGTACGCCGGTGCTAGTCGATGGGCGCCTTCTACCGTTGCTTCAACGTGGGCACTCCCGTAAGTACAGGCATTTTTTTATCGTGTTCAACACTCTTCTGAACGTTTCATCAGGACTGGAGCTGCTAACGAGACCTCTCTGCCTCTCGCCTGCCCACAACCCGGTGTGGATTCTTCTTCCTTCAACGAGGATTGTCTTTCCATGGTTCTTTACGTTCCTCCCGGTCTGACCATTACAAGTAATGCGCCCACTCTGATGTGGTATGTTTCCTATAGATTCTTTTCTCTCACTCTGCTCATTCCTATCAGGATCCATGGAGGTTCGTTTATTGTCGGGTCTGCCACTGGCCCTGGTCTGGATGGGTCAGCACTCGCAACTGCGACCAACTCCATAGTCGCAGTTGTCCAGTACCGTCTTGGAGCTGTATGTTTTTGTGTTGCGTTCCCTTTGCTTCACATTCTGAATCAGCCTTTAGCTTGGTTTTATGTCACCTGATGGAACGACCAATCTTGCTCTCAAGGACATCATCAATGCCCTCAAGTTCTTGAACAAGGTTTCCCCCGCGTTTGGTGGCGCTTCCTCTAAGATTACGGTTGCTGGCCAAAGTTCTGGTGCGACCATGATCAGGGCCCTTTTGGCCGTTCCGTCTGCATCCTCTTTGTTCCAGTCCGCCATTCTGCAGTCTGATCCCATGGTGGGTAACAACATCTGTCATTTAAGACGTAACTGATGGAATCATTGTAGGATTTCGGATTCTTGTCGCCCACTACTCAGCAGACGCTGCAAAGCAATTTCAACGGCCTCATTAGTTGTGGTGCTACCAATCAAACGTGCTGGAATTGTCTTTCTTTGACAGACATCGTCAATGCCGAGATGACTTTGTTCGGCACCGCGCCTAGCCTTGACGCTTCGGCTGGCGCTTTTGAGCCGATGCGCCCCGTTCAAGATGGGACACTCATCACTTCTCCTCTCGACTCCTCCGCTGCCTTCCCTTCAGTCAGCAAATCTATCCTGGTCACCACCGTCCTCAACGAAGCTGGGACAGCCATCTACGGTCAATTTACCGATCCTCTGCCCAGTGTGGCCTTTGAGCCTGCGTGCGAGGCCACTTTCGGCGCTGACCGTACTGCGGTTGTCGTAGATTCCCCCTACTACCCACCCCCGCCCTCTGTCAATGGCAGCGATCCCGATGCCCGGGTTCAGTTACAATCGGTTGGTACCGATTATCTCTGGAAATGCTCTGGATGGACGTTCGCCAGGAATTGGGCGCAAAACGGTGGCCATGTGTATGTCGGGGAGTATCAGCTTGGTGCCTCATATCCCGGTAATAGTGCGGTGGCATACTGCACTGAGCCAGGCGTTGTCTGTCATCAAGATGATATTGAGATAGTCGTGAGCAACCAATCTTTTCCTGGCCATATGAAAAGCCAACTGAGTTCGTGCATCTTCTAGTTTGGTACTGTCCACAGCCCCACCGCCGCGCAATCGGCTCTTGTAACTGAGATGCAGCAGCGTTACCAGGCGTTCATGACCACCGGCAACCCCAACGTCGCTGGTCTTGCCAGCTGGACGGCTGCGACTTTGTCTAATGCCAATGCTCTCCCCCTGGGTGGTGCTGGTCCCGTTGTGGTTGGTGCTTGCGACCCCAGCTTCTGGGGTCAGGCTGTCCAATACGACTACCAAGTCTATGATATTTAATAGAGCCTGTGGATTCCCCGAATATTTCTTACCTTTTACCAACCTAATAATCTCTCAATGTAGCCTTACGTCTTTGGATTGTTGTCTTGGACATGTCTCTCGTCGTTTACTACTAATAACCTTACTGTAGCCATTATTACGCCTTTAATGTAAAAGGTTTTCCATTTGTCCAAATTGTTGTCTATAATGACGACAGCTTCTACAGCTTGGAGGCTTGATTGAACACTTGGGGTTCAATCTCTGTAAATACATCAAAATTCCTCTCTAGAGTGATCTCTGAAGTGATCTATGAGGAAAGATATCCATGAGAGTTCCATCATTCCGAACAAGCCAGGACACATACCCCGCCTTTACCAGCTTTAACTACCACGCGGTGTCGCCGGCCTTTGGACCCGCCACGAGTTTCGTCACCTTCGTAGGTCAAAATTGATTTCCCTTCGGCATCTGGAGACCCGAGTCTGAGGGGATTCAACACCATGCCACCGAACAAGCCCTTTGACAGAGTTTCCACCCGTTCTCGCTGAGCCGGCGTGTTTACCCCGCCTTGCAATATTTCCGAAAGGGTATGAAGAAGATACGCCTGCGGGGGCATAAAGGTTATTTTTCCTTGTCGGAATTCATTCAATGCGTCGACGGGATGCAAAAATCGGGCCGAAATAACCTCCTGCCCACCATCTAAGATAAGAGTGAGATTCACGCGGTCTCTAATATGCGTTATAAAAAAAAATACCGTGCTTTGGTATGCGATCTTGTTTGGCGCCAGATGAGAAGCCGGAAGATGGAGAGGCCGGAAGAAAGACGACGAAGAACTGTGTATGAAAACGCCTACGCGATATTCAGCGTTGGAAGGGTCTGTTTCAATGTTAGACGTACCGTAGGACATTGGCGGGCGTGATCCATTGCGTGAATGGAAGTAATGAATCGATGTCTGGAATATAGTGTTGCTCTGAGAGGAATTTCTGAAAGTTTAATTTCTGTGAGTGTATCGTATGGCGCGCCTCGTCCAGGACAGCGTCCGTCAGCACCGTCGATGTACTGGAGGCCGGAGAAGCAAGGAGAAGTCCAGATTCCTCAAACGTTTCACGGACAGCTGTCATAGCAAGTGAAGGGTCCTGTTTCTTGTCAAAATTTCCTCCTGGGAATACCTGATGATAAAAGAGTTAGTGCATTCTGAACGTTATTAGTATGAAGACCATAGGCTCTACATGAACGCCCCCAAAGTGACGGGCCTGGGGATTCCGGTGAACCAAAAGAACTTCATTCCGTGAGTTCACGATAATGACACTCGCAGAAGGTCGTGGAACCTGATTCTGCGCAGGCGTTGTAGAGGTAGCAGCCATTGTGAGAAATGCTTTACGGAACTTGATGGCCGGTGACACAGATATAGACGTCAGGGAAGTACGGGAGACGTGGTGGAGTAAGTTTCGAGCGAATAGCATATATAACAGAGTCTGACCGCGATAGAGTCGGGGGCGCGCGGTGACCAGGCTGGACCCAAGTTCGATACTCAGAGTCAGTACAACTTGGTTGCGTTGAGCACGGCTATACGTTCTACACCGGGTCGGAATCACGAGTTGCCGGTGATCCTTGACACCAAAAGGGCTCCCAGTGGTTCACCGGTTTGAACATGAACATTGACCTTCGAAGGCGTTATCGTATAGGACATAGCTAAGTATATAATACATTTACGTTTCATTAAGATGCGACATCCCAAACAAGCCCTACTTGTTCCAGTACACTGCCACCCAAAGTATGATAACACGGACACCGTCACGGTTGCATTGTACACGAGCTCACTATTCAGTTAAGCTTCTTACAACCTGTTTCCAGTTCTTCACGGCCACGAATAGTTGAAAATGGTGCCCAGTGATGTGTAACGAGACTTACCTTATGTCGAAGAGTCTTGAAGTCAACCATGTGAATATGGAGTAAGTATCTGGTAAGTCTGTTCAGTTCTCGATCAGCCATGGCTTCTGAGGTATGTGCATTCTTAAAGGCCTGTATCTTGAGACCTTCCCTGGGGTTCAGAGCAAAGTTTCGACTCTTGAGAGTCAGGTCAGACAAAACATGAACGCCAGTCAATGTTGACCTCACCAGGTCATCGACATGGATCGTATTGGTAGCATTACTACGATAACCCTTTAGTTGGTCTCAAATGGTATGCAAAGATGAACTCACAACTGGGGAAACTTGTTCCATATGATTTGCAGAGCTTTCACTGAATGATTCCATGGCTTGCCGTCCCTCTCAGTAAAGACAGTAAACATACACGTCTTATCCAAAACTAAAACAGGCGGCAGGTAAGGGCACCATACATTACCAGTAAATGTGACTTGCCAAAGGATATCTGCTACAGTCAGTCACATACGCGTACACTGCAGGATGTGTACATACCTGGTAATTGCGATTAGAACCAACCATTCCGAGTTCCACTAGCTTGGTCTCTAGCCAGATCCAGCTGGTCTGCGACCTGTCCATTGATGAATCTACTGATCTACTGATAGGTTTGATCAAAGGCGGGCATACCAAATACATACTTTTTAAAGATGGAACGGTCAAAATATTGAATGTGTTACACATATTTAGAAACTTACTATCGTAATGTGGGTAGATTGCTTCGAGAAATTCGTGGAGAAAAGGTCTTGCACACTCTGCGGGCGGCAAGGTTCCAGACGTCAGAGGCTTGGTATCCAGTATGGCTGTTGTAGGAGGAAGAATTGAAATGCTGAACGAACAGATGAGAAGCGGCGTACTATAATCGATGTCGAGCACTAGCAGCTTCTTTCCTTGCCGTAAAGGATGAATGATATTGACGCTCAACTTTTCGGTTGCTTCTTTGACTTTCCTTATATTCCGTTGGTCGATCGTGTACACAGCGCTCGCTGCTATATTATCTGAGAAATCGACATCGAGGTCGTTCACGACATCCGGTAGGTTTTCCAGTTCTGATAGATTCAAAGTTAGAAGCTGGTGTTTAAAGGCAAGAGAGACTTGCGAACGTGAAGGATCTTTGATCTCGTCGCCCTCAGGGGTGCCGACAAGGGTGAATTTCTTTCCAGTGGCAAGGCGCAGATCAGAACTAACCAAGCGTTTTGAGTGGAAACCAAAGAGTGTATAATAGACGCGTCATTCACATTCGATCTTGATCTGGGGGAAGTTTGCCCTTCACCAAGCCAAGGATCTTCTGTCGTTCGGGTGGTACTCTCGTCAAGTTGTGTATGGCGGCTTTGAGATCAAAGACTCTACATTACGCGCCAGTAAGTAAGGTAAGTGGGACCTAGCAATATGCGAACCAAGAGACCTGTCTGAGTCTGCGATATCCAACTTGAAGGACTTTGCAGACCAAATGAATTGAAGCTGGAGCCATCGTTCTGGTTCTTCAGCTTTGACCTATACGCCAGATAAATATCAAATCATTTATAGCGTCAATAGGCTCAGCGCACAGGTACAATATTCGTGGAGCTCGATGCACCAACGAATTCGCCGTCCATGTTAAGAGGAAATGACAGTGCGTTGTTGATTTCCAAAGTTAAATTAGATGAACATTACATAAGAAAATATCCTTTCAATCAATTCAACGTCCACTGGCACAAGAGAGCCACGCCGCGCTGAGGGTTAACCTCGCAGACAGGCCTCCTGCTCCGACGTGAAATATTTCCATATTCTCTCATTAGTTGATTCTTACCACACGTTGCATTAGCAGGGCGTATGCTTTCATGCAGGTTAACCAATACTGGGAATGGACTCGTCAAGAACTCCAAGAGTTGAGCCGCAGAAACTCGACTCTTCGACCCATATCAGCCAATGAATTTGGGCCTGGCGACGTCGCATATGTTGAAGACAGCCTTCACCTCGTCTTCACGGAATTTCTGCGGAGAAAACAATACCGGTTGACTCTCAGTGAGGATGTGGTGACTCCGTCAAAGGGACGATACTGTGTTGTTATCCGGCGCATTTCGTCGGACAAGTACATCATATGCTGCTGTGCAACATACGGGGGTGCTCGAGGTTTTCAAGATCTCGCGGACCCTGTTGCGCGACATTTTGGAGTCCCACTCAATCAAAACACAATTTGGCCAGGCACTGCACCATTGACCACCCTGCCTCCCTGGAAAAGTGACAAAGGAGCATTTGTATTGGCGATACCGGTCATACGGGAAGGCCTAATACCCAGTAATATCAACCACAGAATCCGTCTCAGATACCCAGATCTCCAACGTCTGAAGGGAGTGATCGATGATCGAAGTCAGGTGCGAACATTTTTTGTAATCTAACGTCCGCGTTGGCTCATCGTTTGTCTGAAGAGTTTCGATAGACATGCCGCACAAATTCGGTCCGCGTATGCAGTACATCGACGCTCGAAACGTGGAGAAATGCCGCTACGATCTCCTCTAGTAGTCAATCGAGAGTTCACGGAAAACCAACTCGCCGATTTGGAGTTGCAAAAAGAGCAGTCGAGATGGCGGTTATCCAAGCGCCCCAAGCGGTTGACGTTGCCTCATGTGCAAAATCTGGCCTGGTTACTGCGTAAAGGTGTCTTCGATCGCTCCGTTTATTTAAACAGTGAATTGCCACGGAAGCGACCGATACTAGAGAAGCTTCCGAAGCCTTTCTTCGTTTCAACACTCCGTACTAGCCTCTCGACGATCAAGCGACTCTTACGTGTTAGATGAATATATCCGAATACAACACAACGTTTCCTGAGGTTGGCTTTCACAACTCGAGTTTCGCAACACTATCCGCCACAAAGTGAAACGACGAGAGGGAGGAAAACGCTGGGAAATGGAATCAATAGATGGAGCATGTTGGGTATAAAAGATTCAATACCAAGTTCTGGGAGATCAACGGCAGCAGACCTTGTGACCTTGGGAATGAAGACGTTGGTAGAAGAGTCATACGACCACCCTTCATTTTGTGCCGCTGGATGACACGATTGAACCCCAAACATCATAGACAGCCTTGTCCGGACTCACCAGCAAGTAGCTCGACCTGCTCCATTCCGAGATACTCTTGGGCAAGAGGAAGTGGCAGAGAGGTGTAGGCGGTAGATAGCAATGCTACAGTCCTTTGGCGGAAAGAGTCTAAATAGGAGTTTTTGTATACGGTGCAAATAAAGGCATACGTCGAGACTTACGAATGAAGGTTGATACCAATGAAGTGAGGACTGAAGCTAGTTGTTCGTCAAAGAAACCTGGTTGGTGAACGAGATTGAAAAGTTCTTGTGCTCGAGAGTAGACCTTGGCATGCTTCCTGTCCCAAGTGGAAGCCATAAGCTCTACGAGATAGGTGATGAGAGGGGTGGAAGAAATTATATCGGGCAACTGGGCGAGTGCAAAACGAGCAGGGGGACTGGCAATGTCTAAAGATCAATACCAAGTGGGAAGATGGGAAATGAAAGGAACTTGCAGGTCGTCAATGATCAGATATGCGAGAACCAGAGGAGAGAGTATGAGGAGACGCGTTACGCGACGGTCGGCGTCGGCGTCGCTCTTGTATTGGGGACTGTCAGAACTTACACGAGTCTGAGTGGTGGGGTCACATACATTGATGTTTGCATTTTCGGCGACCTCAATGAGACGACGGAAATCGGACTGCGATGCTAAATTGACGATCGTAGGAAATGTTGCTTGGAATGCATCTGGTTGGATAGATGGAGGAGATGCAGATGCAAATGCGGTTATGGTTGCATTAGCAGGGTTCTCAGCAGATGCACGGGCCTCATCTTGGATCTCAGCTTCAGTCGTTGGAGGGGGAGTGGGGGGTCCGTTCGCCATTGTAGTAGATTTCAAGTTATCAAGATGCAAGTCAATAGACAAGACGCGCTAGGTCACCGGCGAATAAACGGTGGCGCCGGTGTCTTATCAGCTTTCTTTCATCTCAACCACCTCCATCGCTTCCTTCTAGTGCATTCATTATGGACGAAGAGGACATTGAATCTATTCTGTATATCGCACGTGAAGTCTCGGGTAAATTGCACATTCAGCTCCCAGAATGCGGAGCTGATTCAACAGCAAGTTTATAAGATTCCCCCGCTTAAAGCAAACGAGGGCCACCGCGCCAACGAATGGGGGGATCTCGCCCAGCCCCTTTGGAAAGGGCGCCTCAGAATCCTTGAAAAGTCCAAGGGCACTGCGCTGCAATTCGAGGATGGTCAAACTGGTCAGATTCCAATTCGTCGCAGGTCCGCAGATGTCTAATCAGCTGCTGCATTGTAGGAGAACGTATGACACATTTTAATGTTTAACCCGTCAACTCACAGGCCCCAGTATTTGCCAGGGCAGAATACGATCCATCCCGCCCATCCGTAGAGGCCGTACTCGATTCTTCCCGTTACTTTGTCGTTCGAGTGGAAGATGCAGGAAAGAAGGCCTACATTGGGATGGGCTTCGCAGAGCGCTCGGATAGTTTCGATTTCAGTGAGCACGAGTCATTATGTTGTGTGCCTGTACTGATAAATGCAGACGTGGCGCTGCAGGACTACACAAAGTACATCTCATGTTTCAATGTTGCACCCTTTCTGACCGCCATCCAGGCGCTTCAAGGCCAATTTGAATGTAGAACCTGATGCAGACGAAACCTCTCCGCACGTTCCAGCGGGCCCAAAGAAAGACTATAGCCTGAAAGAGGGTCAGACTTTCTCGATTGCCATTCCCGGCCGCAGCAAACTTCCTGCAACTGGGGCCAGCCTCCTTGGATCTGGTAGTTCCGGAGGTTTGTCCGCTGGTGGTGGAATTCCCCTTCTTCCACCTCCCCCTAGTGCATCTAGGAAGCGCTGACTGCGAATTATTGATCTGCTGCCACTTTGTGCCTTTGTACTGCCTTTAGACATGCCTTCCTTGTGTCGATCTTTTGATACCAACTCTTGTCTATGTACCAACAACCGAGCCTCGAGCTTCCGATGCAACTCCTGGCCTCGGAAAAGTATCGGCTCCCAAAACATTGAAGTCACTTGAAAGAAGACATTGAGCTGCCGAAAATGGTTCCCAAAAATTGCCAGCTTGCTCTTTTTTAATTTTGAACGCAGCGGCGATTGTAAGTTTCAGGTAAGGTCGAGAGACGCCTTCTCAAACTAGTTGCCTCAGCGTTGTCACATTGACAAAACATGATCCCTAGAGGATCCGTCAACACCTGACTTGAACCTACCTACTTACGCTGACTCCGGAGCTCAGTCAATTCATTAGTGCGTTAAGATCGGTATGACCTCGGATGCAATTTGATCTATTTTCTGCTTAGGTTTTGCTCAATTGGGAAGACCACAGCTCGCTTTTCTTCCATCATGGGATCCATAGGACGCCGCGGTATCTTGTGGTCCATTTCTTTTATGTAATGTAATTGCGCCCCATGCGATTTGAAGGGCTTAAAGCAACCGGTGTCACGGGGGGTCGACAAGGGATTGATCCAGTCTCGAAGGATCTTTTACCAGATTATTTCGCCAAATCTTCAAGCCGTTTAGCTCTTGGTTAGATGGCAGTCATCTTTCCGAGGACATAATGAGTTTGTTTTTCCGAACATTACTTACCTTTCATCAAGAACGAAATCCAGTGACAGCATACGGAGTGGGACCAACAGCTATCCGATGTTCCACCGATCTGGAGGCAAAACTTTGCTCTGACTTGCATCATGTTGGCATCACTTGGGATGTGGGGGGTAGCCGACCGCTTAACACGCCTTGTGACCCCGGACTCACCCCTAGGATCCATTAGTCCCGACGTCTTTCCGCATTCCTGTTCGGTGCAACGCCGGACTTGCGTCTCTTGGCTGTCGCGGCTTTCAGGAATATATAAAGACTCATGTGTTGGACTAGTCTTCGGCAGGATCACACATTTCTCCATCGTTCAAAATGTTCAAAGCCGCTTCATTGTTAGCTCTCATTTCCGTGCTGCCAGCATTCGTCAATGCTCAGCAAGCCATCTATGCTCAGTGCGGTGGCATTGGTTGGAGTACGATCTCTCGCTTTTCATTCTGTGGTGAAGCAGGCTAACTTCTTCGCAGCCGGAGGCACAACTTGTGTATCAGGAACTGTTTGCACTTACCTCAACGACTACTACTACCAGTGCCTGTGAGTTCTCTTGTAACAGACACATTGGCCTCCGTCCGACACTCATGCAGCACGCCTTCGACGTCGACGACCGCAACCGCGACCACTTCCAAGGCCACGACGACTACGTCTTCGACCACGACGACCACGAACTCTGGCACTACAACCAAAGCCACGACGACCACCGGCACATCCACCAGCACCAGCAGTGCATCTACCTCTACGGCCACACCTGCTGCAGGCAATCCTTACACTGGATATCAAGTAAGCTGTTGCTTTTTCTGTAATCTAACCTGTGATTTATACTTGATATTCAGATCTACCTGACTCCCTACTACGCCAATGAAGTCGCCGCCGCCGCCGCTCTCATTACTGATGCCACCCAAAAAGCGAAGGCTTTGAAGGTCGCTAACATCCCCACCTTCACCTGGTTCGACACTGTCGCGAAAGTTCCTACCCTCGGAACGTATCTTGCCGATGCCAGCGCCAAGGGGAAAGCCGCTGGCACAAAGTACCTTGTCCAGATTGTTGTTTACGATCTTCCCGACCGTGATTGCGCTGCCTTGGCCTCGAATGGAGAGTTCAGCATCGCCAATAATGGTCTTAACAACTACTACAACTACATCGACCAACTGGTCGCTCAGATCAAATGTGAGCACCACTCCGCATTCCTTTCCTTGCTTTTTCTGATGTCCTGTCTCTGCACAGTGTACCCCGACGTCCGTGTCGTTGCAGTTATCGAACCCGATTCCCTGGCCAATTTGGTTACCAACCTTAGCGTCGCCAAGTGTGCCAATGCGCAAACCGCATACAAGGTTGGAAACTCTGTATTAAGCCTTTTCAGCAACCACTTACATCTCTGATAGGCCGGCGTCACCTATGCTATGCAACAACTCAACACTGTTGGTGTCTACATGTATCTCGATGCTGGTCATGCTGGATGGCTTGGCTGGTCTGCCAACTTGGGTCCTGCCGCGACACTCTTCAACCAGCTCTACTCCGGTGCCGGATCCCCGTCGTTCGTCCGTGGACTGGCTACCAATGTTGCCAACTACAATGCTCTCGGTCCGTACATTTGCGGAACTTTTGATTCTTGATATTCACCTTCGTGTAGTTGCCGCAACCCCCGACCCTATCACATCCGGCGATTCCAACTACGATGAGCAGCTCTACATCAACGCCCTTGCTCCCCTCCTGACATCTGGCGGATTCCCGGCTCATTTCATTGTTGACCAAGGTCGCTCTGGCGTCCAGAACATCCGTAACGCATGGGGTGATTGGTGCAACGTCGTCGGCGCTGGTTTCGGAACGCAGCCCACCCTTAACACCGGCTCATCGCTCATCGACTCCATCGTCTGGGTCAAGCCAGGAGGTGAATGCGATGGTACCAGCAACACCTCCTCTCCTCGCTACGATGCTCACTGTGGTCTCTCGTAAGTCGTTCCAGCTCAGACTTCGTTGACATATCTTGATATATCTTTCAGTGATGCTGCTCCCAATGCACCGGAGGCTGGCACTTGGTTCCAGGCGTACTTCGCGGCCCTTGTCCAGAACGCTAACCCTGCGTTGTAGACTCTGTACTGTTTGTATCACCTTGTAAATTTTACATGTACTGTGAATATACCACCTCATTTCGTTGTTCATTTCATGGTTAAAACTTACCAGTACACAGAAGCAAGGAAGATCAGAGAGCATCACTGGGGAGAGTACACTCAAAGGTTCGAAGCCTGGGCTAGGCCGAGTACATACGTCGTTGATGTCGCTTGAAGCTTTCATGTCCTATGGTTTGAGCAATGTGTTTTCTGGAAGTTTTACTTGTACGTAGGGCTCGGAAACAGAAAATCTCATATACATCAACGATCATATAGACTATAGTAGATGTCGATGCATTGTTCCAAAGTCCGCTGATATCACCGCAAGCCACTTTCACGCAGCAAAGTTGACGGATTTTCTTTGTTTTTCGTAGAACTTTGTACCGGTTTTTTATATCAAAGGCCTCACAATAAAACCAACCGTTATCTCGCCGGTTGACCGTTCTCGACAAGGCTTAGAGCACCCACGCCTTGCATTCATATCAATACCCACGTGATATTTCACACTCCGAGCCTGATTTTGCGCAGTGTACATTGGACAGATAGTTTTGGTCAAAACTTGCCATGTTATCAAGGCTCAGCCAGAATGCCGTCCGGAGGTCCTCCGCGAGAGCTGCCGTTTCCGCTGCCTCCTGTCGTCGCGGACTAGTTCAACCGTCTGGGGCCGACCGTGCAAGCGTTGTCGACCTTCCTTCCACCTACGATGGTCATATCACGCCCAGGGCAGGTGTGTATATCCTCTCAACCTCATTTTAACCTGCTCTTCATGGAAAGTTAGATATGCTCGGCTTCAAAGTAGAGATGCCTCGCCGCGAGGATTCATTGACGCAAAAAACTCGTCCCATCTATCTCGATATGCAGGTCTGCGCCATTTTGTTAAGCCATTTTTTCTATTCCACTCAATTACTGCAGGCAACAACACCCGTGGATCCACGTGTCTTGGACGCCATGCTTCCCTACCTTACAGACCAGTACGGCAATCCACACAGTCGCACTCACGCATATGGCTGGGAGGCCGAACAAGCAGTCGAGGATGCCCGTAAAGTAAGCTGTGAGATTTTCTCCTCATACGATTACAAATTAACTCGTGTTCGGCAGCATGTTGCGGACTTGATTGGTGCTGACGCCAAAGATATTGTCTTCACCTCCGGGGCCACCGAGACGAACAACATGGCCATAAAGGGTGTTGCTAGGTTTCACAAGGATAAAAAGAGGCACATCATTACCACACAGACGGTAAGCGTTGGCCATTTTATTGTGTATCGCGCCACTAAACGCAGTAGGAGCATAAATGTGTTCTCGACTCGTGCCGAAAGCTTGGTGAGGAAGGATTTGACATCACGTATTTGCCAGTCCAGCAAAATGGCATAGTCTCGTTGGACGTACTGGAAGCTGCCATACGTCCAGACACGTCTTTGGTCTCCATCATGGCGGTCAACAACGAAACCGGCGTCATTCAGCCAATCAACGAAATTGGCGCCCTCCTACGCAAGCATCGAGGGGTATATTTCCACACGGATGCTGCACAGGCTGCTGGAAAGATTCCACTTGACGTCAATGAGTCAAACATCGACCTTATGAGTATATCTGGTCACAAGCTCTACGGGCCGAAAGGTGTGGGAGCTGCATATGTGCGGAGGAGGCCGAGAGTAAGGCTGGAGCCGATCCTGAGCGGAGGTGGTCAGGAACGTGGACTGAGGAGTGGAACACTACCTACTGCACTGGCGGTTGGTATTGGCGAGGCTGCACGAATTGCCAAGCAGGAAATGACTGTGAGTTCTCTTTCACACTTCGATTGGCGTGATGATATCAGCACACGAAATAGCGCGAAGCGCACGAGCCTGGTGGTATAATATGGGGCGAAACGGCCCACGTATTTACCAGCTAGGTTGTGATGTTTGTGCAGGGGTACTGACCTGTTTTATTCGTTCAATTTCCATATTTTGCCCGTAAATACTGATAGACATGGCTTTTTCTCAGAGGGATCGTACGCGAATCGAGGCTCTTTCTCAGCGCCTGATTCAAAATATCAATGCACAAGTTGAACATGTGGTTCGAAATGGAGATGTCAACGGGTATCCAGGCTGTGTCAACCTAAGCTTTTCGTATGTTGAAGGAGAAAGTCTTCTAATGGCTTTGAAGGTCTGTTGTCGCCATATCATGTAAAGTAGAACACCCTCTGACATATGTCCAGGATATCGCTCTATCATCGGGAAGTGCTTGTACATCTGCATCGCTAGAGCCGTCTTATGTCCTCAGAGCCCTCGGTACGTCCACACCTGTGATTCTACATCATATATCCTCACTTTATCTGCAGGCGCTGCCGAGGACATGGCCCACTCTTCACTGCGATTTGGCATAGGTCGCTTCACCACTGAGGCCGAAGTCGACTTCGTTGTGAGCCATATCGTGCGCACGGTCCATCGTCTTCGTGAGATGAGGTGGGTGACTCCGTTGTGCGTCTCTTTAACTGTGCTGAAACGAAACTCATATAGCCCCCTCTGGGAGATGGTTCAAGAAGGGATTGATATCAACTCCATTGACTGGTCACAGTCGCAGCACTAATGTATACTCCTCGATATTCACATATTTGTGTAACGTGGACTGCCTGCGTCCACTTATCTACCTACTATCTAAGTCAATATGAAAATAATGGTGTCCTAATTGTTACATATCAAACGTGGCAACTTGTGGGTCCGTGCGGTACGCTGATTAATGATGCTTGTTTGACGTGTAGACCAATTGAAACTCAGTTGAAGTTTTCTACAACCATCTTCTTCTCTAACCGCCATGGCTCGACGACTATATCTCGGCAGTGCGTTCCCCTCTATTCAAGTATCCCCAGTTGGCGGCTAATATCATCGTTGAAACTCAGGACTCCCTACTGACGCCCGCTCCGAGGATGTTAATAAGTTTTTTGAAGGCTATGGCCGTATTGTTGATTGTCGTGTTATGACTGGTTCGTCCGAGGCGAGGCCATCCAGCAAACCTAGGCTCAATGCTCCTTCAGGCTTTGGATTCGTAGAGTTTGAGAACTCCAAGGCATTGGTGTTTCTCTCACCCCACTCTAAACATAAATTGACAATACATGAAGGACGCCGAGGATGCTGTCCACAACCTCAACGGCAAGCCTTTCATGGGTGCAACGTATGTTTCTCATTATTATGTCTCCAATCTATACTTATCTTGTTGTACAGCATCGTTGTCGAGTTTGCCAAGGAAAGCCGCCCTCGCCGCGAGCAATTCGAGAACGAGAGAAGCTATGGGTATGAGGAGAAATCACTTTTTCGCTGGTTCTAACTGCTTTCCCTTGTAACATCTAGGGCTCCACGATCCCGCCGACCCCCTGGAATCAGACTTCTTGTCTCTGGCGTTTCTCGCGACACGAGCTGGCAGGTACGAACACCTCCTTCCTTGGCCGCGGCTCCTTTGGATCGTTCCTTCCCTTTTAAATGGTCATCTCGGGGACAAGCGTTTCTTTTTTGCCTCTCGGTGGTCGGACTTTTGGCCGAGTGGCTCCCTTTCGTCGCCATATGCTTTAGTCGAGGACCGCCCCTGATCGTCATAACCCCATAGGACTTGAAGGACTTTGGTCGCGATGCCGGGAGTGTCTCCTTTGCTGACATCGATCGTGATGTCCCGAATCAAGGGTACGCTCTGCCGCAATCATTTATGCCGCCATATTAACGTCCGATTTTCTAAGAATTCTGGAGTATCTCAACCGCGACGATGCCGATCGGGCCGTCAAAGAGCTTGACGGCAAAGAGCTCAGAGGTAGGCCCGTCCGCGTTGCGCTTGATGAATCGGTTAGTTTCTGTGTCGTGCATATCGGACTGGTTTACATTCCTTCTACAGCGCGCTGGTCCAGACAACTATCGCCGCGATGACCGTCGTGACGATCGGCCCCGGGAGGACCGCTACCGTGAAGACCGCTACAGGGATGACAGGGGTTACCGCCGTGACCGTTCTAGGTCGCCTCGCCGCGCACCCGCCGAATATGAAGATCGTCGACCCAGGTCTCCGCCCCCCAGGAGGGAGGTTGATGATAGAAGGCCTGCAGGGTACGATGATTACCGACGCGGCGGCTATGATGAACGCAGAGGCCCTGATTATGATGACCGTCGCAGGGATGATCGCAGAGACGACAGAAGACGCGACGAGAAGGAAGAACGCTTCGACGAAAGGGCCCCAAGGCACGCGAATGGTGATGCAGGATGGTCCCGTTGAGGTGGTTCCGTTGAGTGGTTCTGGTAACTGGACGCCAGGCTCTGGCAGGAAACAATGGCGTTCGATGGACTTGGACTCGTCTCCCCACAGGTATTGTCGTTTACGTGGGACGTGTAATTTTCCGATGGTCTCGATTCATTACACGCTGTTATGAGGCTCCTCAACCAATCTCCTATGGCAACGAGGTTACAAGGTTTTCAAAGGTGACAACGTCACAGGATCAGTGTGGACCCATGGACGTTATGGAGCGAACCCACGAGCTGCAAATTGATGACATATGTGGATACCTGGTATAACTTTTCCAATTGGAGCTGCTTGTTTTGTCAATCTCGGATTGTATCCAATATATGTTTGTTGAGGTTAATCTGGTTTGGCCTTCCGCATGCCCGACGACCCCTTGCGTCCGTTTACTGATTCGAGTGCTGTTCGATCTATGCTATGGATCTCGGTTAAACACAGATGCGACTCGGAGGAGGATAAGTTTAGTGTTGTTGAAAGGTGAACTGGACCGAACTGAAGCGAGAGTTCACGGTTACTTCACAAATGTGAGGTTTGATGAAGTGAACTGATGAGGTCTCATGAAGTGACGACATATGTCAATCAGTCCTATATGCCTGCAAGATCATCGAGTTCAAGAAATTGTTCTGCACACATTAACTCATCTACTGCAGCAGAAGAAGTAAGGGGACCACAGATGGTATAGTCCTCTTCATTAGCCAGAAGCTCGTCAGTAACAGACAATCTGTCTTGCCTATAAGAGAATTTTAGCATCTGAAGTGCCTCCATATGTTTTGGTGAGAGCCGTCTGCGCGGTAATGAGCAGGTTTCCTACCACCCAGTTGATCCAGGTTCAGGCAATAAATCGGAGTCATCAACACCATAGGTGTAATGGTTGGGGGTTGTGGGGGCCATGGCACATCGAGGGAGATGTTTCTGAAAGGTTTAAATGATCAAGAATTTCATATATTACCGTTATGAACAAATTCTCTGTTGCTATGGAATATATCTCTTCCTGGAAGTAATTAGTGGCACAGACAGTGTTAATAACTATAAATGATACAACCCCTGAGTACTGAGGTGGAGCAGAAAGGAGAGAGGAAGAGAATGGAGGAGGATGACCGAGAACACGTTTCGAAAGTGAGTCGTGACCGTAGCTTATCATCAAAAGTTCATGAACAAACTTCACTTCACTTCATCAATTCGAACTGAAACAAACTGTCACTCGGTGTGAAGCGAACTCGCTTCAATGTCAGTTCACTTCATAAGCAACACTAGATAAGTTGTACTTGTGGCTTATTCACGGCCAGAAATGAGATTGCCCTGAGGACAACCCGGATCTGTTTTAGTAGTAAGCTGCTCGAGATAAATTGCGCGGAACTAAAGTTGAGTTTTCCAATTGTATTTCATCACCGATTTTGATTTTGGTATTACCTTGTACCGTAGGCTTGAAGGTATGTAGCCAGTAGCATTGTACATGTAGCCCTCGAGTATGTAGGCAATGGCCTTCTTAGCCAATTGTTTTTGAGTTATACACGGACATCCTACTCTACTAAATAAACTCGGCTACTATCCGGAGGACACCTCCAGTCTCTAGCTGTGTAGATTAGAAGCCGTGGTAATTTAATTTGATCAGGCCTCATTGAGCAGGCATGGATTTCAAAGTGCGATAAGCATAGTACTTTAGTTGCCTGGGCGGCTTCGGTGTGGGAGGTGGCCGCTATCCATTTCCCCACAAGGCGACAGACCCTGTCTCAGTACTAGTTGAACTGATACACAAACGTAGACCCATTGTTTGGTGGGTAGACCGGCCGAGCCGTATGATGATGTGGATCATGTGCACATTTTCATGTATCTACCACATAAAATATGATATTCGTACGGTCCTCCAAGCCCAGCCAATCTAACGTTTGACTGTCTCGCTCTGTATCCAATTCCGCGAGCGTTTCATTAGTCTGTTGCCGCCAAAAGATGACGCTCGCCCTAATCTTGAGCATCTTGCAAGTCTTCATCCGAAGTGCACGCAACGTCATAGTCGGCAGTACGCGCAGCAAAAGAGGGGCGTGTGACTTGAGCACTTCTTGGTGATCAGTGGCAGTTGTGCTTAGGCTCCGGTATAGGTTTAGCACTTGGGGATGTCACGTCAAAACGTGTGAGTAGACTGAGATGTGCTGTCCACACACCAATCAATCGTTGGCTAAGTTTGTTCTGGGTATCCACTTTCACCGTGTCATCAGGCCTGCCATGCCCTGAACGAAACTTGATTGAGTCACACTTAGCGGAACGGCGAAAGGAATGGCTACTTTTGCATAGATTGAGCCACTGTGGATGTGCGTGAAGTCGATCGTTCTCTGAATGGGGCTCTTGAGCAATATGTGATAGATATAAAATTTCTGAGTCAACGCGTTCCCTGTGCGATATCTAGTCGACATAAAAGGATAGTTCCGGTCAGTTAAGTTAGCGATGTCGCCCTCACCCGTGACGCCCGGGAGAAAACTCTACCTCTGCTCCATCCAAAGTGACCAGGGTCGGAATTTTAGATATAGTAAAGGGTCGAGCGTGTGCTTGACCTAGAGGAGCATGAGATCGTAGCGGGCTTCAAAAAGATGGTGGCGTTGAGAGACACGCACTTGTCAAGGGATTTCCACTTAGCGTTAAGGCTTCCAGACCAGGGCACCACGACGACAATGCGTCAACATCCCTCAAGGTCTGAATCTTATTACCCGATAACGAGATGTGTTTTATACTGGAAAAGTCCTGCTGCTGACCCGGAAAAGGAATAGCGTCGATAGAGTTGGACGGGATTATTAGTCGCTGTAGGCTTTTCCCGTGATTGACAACACAAGCCTAAGTCAAGGTGGGTTGTAACATACGAGGTATAATGTTGAAGAGATTTCCAAATATGAACCCAGTCTGAGCATACATTGCTGTCGAGGTTTATGACGCGGACCGTCTTCTTTATAGGCGGATACTCATCGCTGGTGTGAAGGTATTTCAGAGAGTTGTAACCCATTTCAATGATTTCGAGATTGGGCATGGCAGCAGTGGCGTCCTGCATTTCTGACCATGGCAGCAATGTGCCGTTGAGCTGTAATTCAGTCAGATTTAGAAAAGCTGATTCCATGATTGCAGCATTCGTGGGTGGCAAAAGCCGATTTCGACTGAATATTTCAGGATCTGAGAAAAGAACAGGAACAAAAGACATGGAGCTAACTTTAAACAGAGTCTGGTTAGGGCAGGGAGTTCGCAAGCAATGGAAGCCACCACATCCCAGCTAGGAAGGAGAGTTTTGGAAAGGTCAAGCCCACGAATACCTGAGGACCTGTATTGAACGGGAAGGGTGCAGAGTTTCAAGTAAGGACGTACTCGGACTTGTCCGTTGAATCATCCCTGGTGGATCGTAACTTGCAACACCGAGGCCATCGAGGCTGACTTCGCGTAACCGGCTCAAGTCAGCCAACTTTCCCCGGATTTTGTCCAAATTCACAGCCTCAACAATGATGTTCCCCTTTGAGGATCCCAGGATGACCTGTTCTTGAGAAGAAGAACCATGGAGAGCCTCGATGTATTTCGAAGTCAAGGCTTCGAGAAAGGATTGTCCATATGAGATGCTTGAAGAAGGACGAATGAAGGAGCCCGAATTGGGAACACTGGAGGCGATCCATGGGTGTTGAGCGGTAATGGCATATGTAGAAGGCTCAAGTTACCAGCAAGTGAAATATCGTTTACCGTCCTTGACACCGTCGTGCTTGCCACGCTTAGGATCGTCCCACTCGACGCCGAGCCAGGTGCCAGAGGTACCTTGTACGGGCCCTGTGTACCTCACGGTTCCAAGATAACCAGCTAGAGTGATGCGATGGGACATGAGGAGAGAGGTAGCCTTAACCCTAAACGTGACTTTTTGTTTTTCTCGTGAACTACCATCTGCCAGTACCCGCTTACTTCGGGTCATGCTCGCCGCCACGCTGTTCAAGGGCATGTCTCGCAGCAGTACCCGCGCATCGACGAGAACACACGCAATTGCCCACCAAATCATGGCAGCATCCACCTCTGCTCCCCAACCCGAGGTACGTAGCCCATCCACCGTCGCGTCTCACTTCCCAACGCTTCATCAGCCCCCTGTACTGTTCGAAACCAAACTGGCTGTGCGCACCTACATTCTGAACAGGCCACAGGCCTTGAATACCCTTGATGAACCAATGCTGGCCCTTCTCCGTCCAAAAATCGAGGTCAATATCCTCAGTACATGTAGCTGCTTTTGCCTGATGAATGATGTCTTAGGAATGGAGCGCCTCTGACCTGTGCAAGACAATTGTGGGCTCTAGCGTAGGGCGCGCGTTCTGTGCCGGAGGTGACGTCAAAGGTGAGAACTTTAGCTAAACAGAACTCGAGAACGGCTGTTCAATGTGTCCGGCATAAGCTGTTCTGAAGAATTCCAGCAACTCGAAGACCCGCGCCCAGGCAATTGATTTTTTTAAGAGAGAGTGAGACTCGAGTCTCCTTGGGCCCGTTGACGTGACATTCATTATGCAGGTTTGAGCTCGACTACATCCTGGCAACATTGTCCAAGCCCTACGTCGCTATTCTTGATGGCACAACAAGTAAGCTCCACCATGCACCCCCAATCAGTGCGCTTAACCCTTTGCACAGTGGGAGGCGGTGTTGGGCTTGCAGCATACGCTACTTTCAGGATTGCAACGGAAAACACGGTTTTTGCAATGCCCGAAACAAAAATTGGCTATTGCCCCGATGTGGGCGGCAATTACTTCTTGTCTAGGCTAGACGGGGAACTCGGAACATACCTGGCCTTGACAGGCAATGAAGTTAGAGGAAGAGATGTTTTGTAAGCTGCCCATTCCTCGACCGACCCTCTCGATTCTCCTTACTCAAACCTTGTTATAGCCAACTTGGCTTTGCCACCCATTATATTCCTTCACGAAGGGTGCCGATTCTCCTCGACAGACTGTCATCGCTTGAGGATGCCCATGTTAGCGTGATTAATAACGCTATCGAAGAGTTCTCGGCGGAGCGCTCACCTGAAGAAAAGTCTTACTCACTTTCTGGCGAGGTTCGGGAAGCTCTTGACCATGCTTTCCGCCATGTCGAGGTCGAAAAGATCTTTGAAGACCTCAAAATATTTGCAGACCACACCTCCTCGGCTGTTTCTCAATGGGCGACAGAAACTCTGGAGGCTTTACACCTGAGAAGCCCCACTAGCCTCAAGGTTGCTCTCAAGGCAATCCGGAAAGGGAGGCACATGACGCTATTGGACACCTTGCAGATGGAACTCAAGATTGCTGCTGCCTTTTGCGTGAGTGGCTGAACACATGCTATTCATTGGTGTCTAACTATACAACCTTCAGAACGGCGCAAGCCCCGACTTCAATACTGGAATCACGACAGTTCTCTTGGAAAAAAGAAGACATGAACGCCCTGCTTGGTCTCCCTCGTCTTACACGGATGTTTCCGACGAATTGGTGTCCCGATTTTTCAAAGAAGACTCACCCTACCTCTCTGGCGTGCCCAGCCTTTCGGTATCGGAGCAGCAAGCAAACAACTTGAAACCCCACAGATTTGCATTGCCAACCGAAAATGAAATCAGGGACATGGTTCTTGGTTCTCACAGTGCCGGCGCAGCCACTGGCGTCAGTCTCAACGAGCTCGTTTCCGTCTTCGAAAACCTTCGCAATGGCAAAGTGGGCGTTCGGGAGAAGGTTACTGAGGTTGCAGAGCGCAGATGTAACGTTCAAGACAACGGCGGCGATGGGAATTTTGTTTGGTTGAAGTGGAAGCACCAGGTCAAAAGACAATAATGAGTCCCTATTGTATCATCGTATAATTGTCCTGGTTCTAACCATTGAAATCCCCGATACGATCGTTGAACGTTGAACGTTGAGGGTCGACTCCAAACTGATCGCTCCTTCGGTTGAGATCCGCGTCGGGCTGGCGTCGACTTCCTATCTACGAAATCGGGGAGGCGCATAGGTAACTTGGCGAGCGGTCTTCTCTGAAAACAGGGTCAGCGCAACAAATGCAACGCGATCTGATATTTGTGTCCAAACCCCGTGGTCCGGTGCTTGTCCAAAGGGGGTTGACCCTACCCGGCTCAACGCTAATGACTACCCCGACATGAGGGTCACTGTTTAATATTAATGTACCAAGGTTTGAAATTTTAGCTGTCGTGACTCGTGGGCTGTGGACACATCGTTGTATGTACCTGTGGATAAATTTGACAAAATAGGCAAAAAATGGCTCAAGGGACGAAATTAGATCTAACGCCAAGTAGTGACTAGTGACTAGTTGGAGGCTAGTTGATCGATGCTTGAGCCATGAAGAAGTGTCTTGGTCTCTGCATGATGAGGCCTGGGCGCTCAGAATACAAGGGTTCAATGAAACAAAAGGACTTGCCCGTTCGGAATGAAACTCTACTGATCGCACATCACTATCAAACCAGCGGAGAGGTTGGATCTAAATATTTTCCTATGCTGATTACAAAAGTGAGATGACTTGTGGACGCTTGCATGTTGCTAGGTCTCCCTGACAGACCATGAGAAATAAGCTTGAGGCGCGAGCATTGGTACCTGAGGCTTGGGGTATCAAATTTAGTGAGAAACTCTATATTTTATTTCAGCTTTGCATACCTGATCGCGATCGAGGGGCAATTCGAAAGATTCAGTCAGCGGAGGTATCGACCCTGCAACCTTGCCGAGAATCGCAGACGGTGATCTATCCAAAAGGGGCGATTTCTGAACCGCATTAGTGCGCGGGCGAACCACGGGACAGGGCGAAGAAATATTGTACTGAAATCGGGTCTGTGCCCATCCATTGCTGTCAAAATCTGATGAGACGGAGATGCAGTACCGAATCGCACTTATAAAAGAGGTCGAAAAACGCGTCATTCAGTAGGTCCTTCCCCGCCTTTCACACTCCCCACTCCTCTTCCACGATGGATGTAATCAACATTCTCCCCTCGCCGCCCCACTTCTTCAGACTATTCTTCCGCCTCGCAATGTCGCTGCTCCACTCCACCATCAACACCAACCGCCGCCGTGCACTTCTTGAACGTCGTTCACAAACCGACCATGACATCCATCCGGACAGTGGTTTCTTTCCCTCACGTCAGCTCGAGAGGCTGCCGAACCCGTTCGATATCTGGGAGAACGCTTTGGCCGAGGCAAACAGCAAGCTTGCCTTAGGAGACGACGACAGGGAAGAGGCCGTCGCGAAGCGTCCCTTGGGAGAAGACTGGAGATCTGCTGTCAGAGAGGTCAGTGGCGTTATGATCGTCGATGCCAAAAAGGTTGCTCACCTTTTTTTTTAGTGGCCGGTTCTCGCCACAGAGCCACTACATGATAGTATTCGGCTCCTGCAACGCGCGCATATGGTCTTGTCATGGCTCGTGCACTTTTACGCTCACTCGCTACCACCCTCCGCAGACGATATCCTTGTACCCAAATCTCTTACCATCCCCCTTGTCGCCGTCTCTCGTTGTCTGGGTATTGCGCCAGTTCTAACGTTTGCGGATACGGTTCTATGGAACTGCGAGCCCATCGACTCAAATATGCCCTTATCTGCCAATAACTTCCGGATCGTGAACTGTTTCTCTGGAACGGAGGACGAGAGGAACTTCTACATCTCGTCCGCTCGAGCCGAATTTCGCGGTGTGGAAATGCTCCGAATCATCGACGATTTCCACAATCTTCCTACGTATGAAGACTTGACGATGATATCAAAATTGTCACGAGACCTCAACAAGTTGGCGGCCATTATCGACGATATCAGCGAAGTCATAAAGTCTGTTCGTCCGACATGCGATCCCCATGTTTTCTATTTCGACGTTCGCCCTTGGTTCGAAGGCAGTGGTTCCAAGGGCCCAACAGCTCCCAAGTGGATCTACGAGGGCATCGAGGATACAGACAAGCTCGATCTCAGCGGTCCATCAGCGGGACAGAGTAGTGTCATGCATGCAGTAGACCTATTTCTCGACATCGACCACAAGTTGCGGGAAAAGCGGTCGCCGGCGCCCACTGAGAGGAACAAGAGTGCGGACCACGGATTCATGGAGCGCATGCGCCGTTACATGCCAGGGAAACATAGGGAGTACCTGAATTTCCTAGCCGCCACTCCTAAATCTGTCCGGAATCTGGCGCAAAACATTCCCATGTTACGCGACCCGTATGACAACGCGGTCTTAGCCTTGAAACGGTTGAGAGACGACCACATGAAAATTGCGTGCCTTTACATCGTCTCGATGTCTCGTTCGGGGGCACGGTCTGGGTGTCCTGTCAGCGCGATGATGGCGAAACTTGAGGCGAGTGGGCCTGTAAGGGGGACTGGTGGAAATGAGTTGTCGGTGCTCCTGAAGGCCGGACGAGATGCGACGAGACGGGCCGTGCTGAAGAAGATGTAAAATGCTCTCGGTGAAGTAATTGTATGTACTCATTATTTTCGAACTACTTACTTTAGTTAGTGTATAATCTATACTCGTATAATTACCATAAAATCAATTTTGCTGTGCATTCCGCCCAGATTCCGCCCATGGGCAACCGATGAGCGGCGTCCCTGTAGGGGCCGTTGGCAACTGACTAAAAATTCAGGGAAACTGCTTCTATTATTTCACACGCCACATCTCTTCTTCGCGTCTTGTCACGAGAGTGTCACATTGTGACATATTCCTCATCCTTTGCCGTCAACTATGGTTCAGCTTACTGCAGGCATTGGTGCCCGTCTCCAGGCTGCCTCTCCCGACGATCATGAACTTTTCGATGGGCCTCACATTGTACAGTTTCTGTCTATCAAAAAAGTAAATGCCAACAATCCAGGCAGCACGGTCGATAGATACCGTATCATCGTGTCGGATGGCATCCACTTTCTTCAAGCCATGCTTGCTACCCAGCTCAACAGCATGGTAAATGACGCGATGATTGGCAAACATACAGTGGCTGTGATCGAGAAACTTACGTGCAATTATGTTCAAGAGAAAAAGTACGCGACGACGCGACTTTTTCGTGTCTTATTGTTTGACTCGAACGCTTTTCAGATTGTACATAATTCTCGCCTTGCGCGTTCTTGAAACTACAGCGGAGAAGATCGGTGACCCCAAAGCATTTGACACTGGTGCCGACCTCGGGTCTTCGAACGCGGCCACGACACCCGCATACACCACGCCAGCGCCTGCTGCATCGTCTTCAACGTCTAAACCAGTAGTCAAACATCAATCTAACAATATTCTCGCCAGTGCCAAGGGTGGACGCGGCTCTATTTTTCCTATCGAGGGCTTGAGCCCGTACCAAAATAATTGGACGATTAAGGCGCGTGTCACCCAGAAATCTGAGATCAAGACATGGTCGAATGCAAGGGGAGAGGGCAAATTGTTTAACGTGACCCTGATGGACGACACTGGGGAGATTCGTGCGACAGGCTTCAATCTCGTTGTTGACGACCTATACCCCAAGCTGGAGGAGGGAAAGGTTTACTACATTTCCAAGGCTCGAGTCAACCTTGCGAAAAAGAAGTTCTCTAATCTCACCAACGACTACGAACTGGGTCTCGAGCGTTATACGGAAGTTGAGGAGGTATGGTTTTGTTATTAGTGCGAACTGAGCAATGGGGTAATCGTCTTGCCTCCAGTGCCATGAGACTACCAACCTTCCCATGATCAAATATCACTTTGTTCCGTTGAGCGGCCTCGAGGATTTGCCAAAGGACTCAACCTGTGGTATGTGCTGATATTTTCATGATGTGTTGATGTAATAAGTTTGAACCCAGATGTCATTGCGATAATCAAGGAGGTCGCCCCCTTGAGCGAAATCCTCTCCAAGCAACAAAATAAAACGGCGCGTTGCAACTCAGCCTGTCGATATGCCTAAACTCATGACTCCTTTATCTAGATCCCTAAACGTGAACTCACATTAGTCGATCAGTCTGGATTTTCTGTACGGATGACGTTATGGGGGAAGCAAGCAGAGCAGTACAGCGCCGATGACTTCCCTGTCATTGCTTTCAAGGGCGTCAAGGTTGGAGACTTCGGTGGTATGTTCTTATCATTTTGCCCTTTACTTGAAACCAACCATATTCAGGTCGTTCCCTTTCCATGTTCAGTTCGAGCACGATGACTATCAATCCGGATATCGAAGAGTGCTTTGCGCTTCGTGGCTGGTACGATTCAGCGGGAGCTGGACAATCTTTCCAGGCACATTCCAGCACGGGTGGCACTGGCGCTGCCATTGGATTCAAGCTAGAAGAAATGCGTAGCCTCGCTGACGTCAAGGAGGCTCAGCTGGGTCAACAAGATAAAGTTGATTATTTTTCAACAAGGGCGACTATCATGCATATCAAGGCTGACAACATCTGCTACCCTGCATGTCCGACTGCGGGTTGCAATAAGAAAGTTGTAGAAGTCAACGGAAGTTGGCGATGCGAGAAGTGCAACAAGGGTTTCGAAGCGCCGGAATATCGGTAAACTTTCCCCTTCATCAAGCATCGAATAGATCTAATGTTTGCAGGTACATCATGTCTCTTGCTGTCGCCGACTACTCCGGGCAAGCATGGCTGCAAGGTTTTAATGACGTTGGCCTTGCTGTATTTGGGATGTCTGCCAACGACCTGGTTGAAATCAGGGTAGGCAACTTCACTGTGAACTTCGTACTATGTGTCTAACTTTCTACAGGACAATAATGATGCAAAATTCAATGTGATTCTGCACAAGGCAAATTGCATGACATTCAACTTTTCTTGTCGTGCCAAACAAGACGAGTACAATGTGAGCAGTCCTCCTCTCTTATGACCTTTGGTTCTGACCGGCTTCGGTGATAGGGAACTACTCGTACGCGATACGGAATCTCGTCGATAAGCCCTTTGGATTATAAGGCTGAGGCAATGAGGCTGCGCGACGCAGTCCAGTCTCAATTAGCGCATTAATTGTTGTGTTGATTGTTGGTTATTGGTCGTTTTCCTGCTTGTAGTCTGTTCTGTACTATAGGATGTTGGTCGTTTGTCTCTCATGAAAGTTTGTTTGTTTATTGTTGTGCGTGTCACTTGAGCCGAATGTTTCCCATTGTGGTCGCGTCTGGCGCGCCCAAACCTTTTGTGCAGCCACCAACGTTCGATAGGCAGCGACCCGTTCCACAAGTCCTCATTCATCATCCTCAGGCCCAGCAGTAACGTCGCTGGTTATACCAGGCCCTTGCTCTTCGTTTTATTCTACGACGACTAGCCTGCGCGAAAATATTATGCCTGCTCACACATACCCACATCAATCTCATCCTCTACCCCACTTAACCTCATCGGCCGCCCCGAACACACCGGCGCGCTCGAGACACGTTTACTCTATGAGCCCTGCTCCGTCAAACTCGAGCTACTCACCCACTGTCACGTCCGGTGGCCTCCACCAGAAGCTGAACATCGTAACACGCGTCGCGATAGAGGGGAAAACGAAGCAGAATAAAGATGGAGCTGCAATACGACTGTATCTCAAAGTGAGCTCCTGTTTTTCAATGTTCACCGCGCGTTTTGCCAATCAAGCGTCCTGTAGATTTCTGTCCCATTGGACCAGATACAACCTGGAACAACGATACCGCTTTTTCCAGGTATGTGAACACGCATTTTCTTGAACCAAGTTTCCTTACTCTCCCTTGTTCATCAGAGGAGAACGTGAAGATTTTGACTTCTCAGGTCCATCCCCTCAACAACCATTCCGTCCCGTACAACTTCTCGTCGACCCTTTCACCGCTTCTACATAACGCTGCACGCGCTCTTAACCTTCCTGCGAGATCTACGGAAACCTTCAATAGCGCCTTTTCAATCTTTTTGCCCTCTTCTACCCCCACGATGCTTCCCGCGGATGGACCAAACGGAGGAAGTGAAAACATCGCGAATGTTGATAGTAAATACACCGGCCACATCCTCGTCAGCGGGTATCATGTCTCCTATGTCTTGCCTAAGGTGTTCCCAATCCGACCCAAGAACCTCAGCGAAACAGAAAGCGAAAGTTATGCCAAGACGCACAGAAGGATGTCCATTGGCGACAGAGATTCTTCTGCTCAATTTATGGCTGCTATCGATATGATGATTCCCTTTGTCTCAAACCCCCCGAGGTCCCCGTATCTTGTGAGTGGTATTCTATAAAGTTATGCGCAAAACTTGCATCTTACTATTTCCCACAGCTCTCAATCCCAGTTCCTCGGTGCCTACACAATAATATTAAACTTCGCATATTTCCCCCAACTGCAACGTCCGCCTCGTTTGCTTCTCTTTCCTCAATAGAAGAGGACAGCAACTCTTGGGACCTTACGTCAGATCCACATGTTACACGGTCTACCTCCTCACGACCTTCGCGTTCCAACTCCTACACCCACTTTGCTGACGACGAATCAAGTGATTCATCGACTGCAGGGTTCTCCGATGGCTGTGGTATTCAAGGAACGTTTCCTAGCGCAGAGCGTATTCGAATTAGGTGGGCAAAGCCAATAAAAAACATGAATGTTCCTGGCGGCACTAGCGACGATCGGAGGCGTGTTGGTGTGAGGGATGTTAAAGGAGAGATGATGTGCACCATTCGCGGAAAGGGAAGATCCCAGGGAAGGGATGCCGATGAAGGGTTGCTTATGGATGTGGTGTACAAAGGGACGTGTCGGGGAGTCTGGTTTCCGGGTGTTGCAACCCTTCTTGGTTTAGACGTTGGCCTGGAAACAAAAGGTTCCGACGCATATTGGGTAGACGGATCTCCGAGCACATGGGATGTCAACGGCGAGGCTGCATTTATGGGTTTCGACATTGGTGCATCTTCTCGACAGTCTGGACTGCAGTCACGAACGGCATCACTGGATTCCAATAACTCAAACACATCCCAGGCCTACATTTCGTCGTCAGCTCAACTTACGAGGAATAACTCGTCTTCGTCGCTCTTACGTGCGCCGCTTCCAGCAGCGCAAGCTGTTAGTGACTTTTCATTCGAAGGCTCAGCTTCAGCCCCCGGCCTGTCATCTAGCTCGCCATCTGCCTTGACTATGTCTTCTATGCTCACGCCCGGCTCTTTGTCGTCGAGTTTTGCAAATCCTGAGACCCCCCCTGGTCTTCCAATAACACTACACGTCAACATGAACGAGATCATTGCACCCGCTAAAAATGTCTTTGTCTTTTCAATAAAAGGGACAATTCTTGTTGTTGCTCGACCTACTTCGTCAAGACCGAATCTGCCGACTTCGCGTCCTTCATCCCCTTCAAATTCTGGATATGAAGAGGGTAGCTCTGACCCCGAACCCATCGTCATCCCTCGCTTTACTGTTTTGGCTGCAGATCATGAATCCATTACCACCACAATCCGCAATGATGTGCAAGGAGCATCTGCCACTGTTGAAGTGTATAATTGGACTGGAGACCAATACCGAGATGCTCAGGCAAAGACAGTGTTACAGTCAGGTAATTCTACGAAGTGCAGCCACAGTGGCAGCAGGATTGCACTGCGGTCCATAGCTCACACGCCAAATAGAAAAACCCAACCACCGAATGGACTTCATACACCGACTGCGAAAACGAGTGCCCTTCCCCGCGTACCCTCCAATCCTTCACTTGTAAGGATAGGACATTCCCGACGGCCAAAGCGCGATGGTCCACTCATGATACCATCGATAAAGGCTTCCGTAACTCCCCTCTTGCATGAAGGGGAGTCCCTTCCCAAGTCATATGCTGTCAGACTTCGCCTGAACGCGCCTTCGGACTCGGAGTCTGAGTGGCTGGAATTTGGACTGGCGCAGCAGGATCCCGATGATCTAGCGCCTCTTTTGAATGCAAAGGATGGAAACCCGTCCAGGGTGGTAATCGTCAGTGCCACCGTGGAGGGCATTCCAGTCAAATACGAGACCCTCGCATCAGCCAAGCCAGAGGCGAGCGGCTTGGGCCTACCCTTTGACCAAATGAGCGGGAAAGAGTGGGTCAGTTGGGTTAGAATCCCTCTCGGCGCCAGCGGTGGCGGCGGCCCCGTGGTCGTTGATTACGTTGTCAGCGAACATGTAGATCCTAGAGCGAAGGGGAAGGCAAAAGTGAAAGACAGTTCGTTGCTCTACATATTTTTGCCTTCCTTTTCCATCCCTGTTGGTAGATTCGAAGTCGACGTCGAGACGTCGGGTAGGTCCTGTTCCGTGCCAGCAGGAAACAGGGTTGACATTTTTTTCTCTCTCTAGGACTTGACATCGCGTCGCTCAAGTCAAATTTTGTTCACCAACAGCCGACGAACACGGGGAGCAGGCTTCTCAACTATTCGATGGAAGAATTCTTCTATCCTAACCTACACATGACTGTCCGTTCGACAGCCAGGATGAGCAAAACTTGGATAATACCAAGCTTGATCACCCTGACAACTTGGGCTTTAATTATTGCCGGCTTCGTCCTCATGCACCGCCTTAATGAACGGGAGGCAATGCGACACATACTGGGGCACCATTCTCCTGTTCCTTTGCCCCCAGGAGATTCACACTCTTCGCTGGAACCAGTCACAATTACGACTACCATCATCTCTACGGCCTCCGCCAGCACCAGCACGAAATGTTGGGAGGAAGCGACACCAACAATGCATGCGCCAGTCGTTCCATCACCCTCTCTTGCGAGCGTCGTAACACCGGAGCATGGTATCTCTCACACCGAACAACCACAGAAGACTACAGCTGCCGACCATGTCACTCCTGACGCATATGTTCCTCAACCGACAACTCCATTCATGGAGCGATACGCCCTCAGCCTTCCTATACAGGACTTGCTCAACTTCGCATGGCCTTCCCACGATTTTCATGCCGCGATCGAACGAGTTATGCGGACACTTGACAAGGCGTGGTACTTCTTACGGAAAGCATACCACTACCCTTTAGACCCGCCTTAAAATTATGATCTTTGTAACCATGTATTTATACCTACATATAATTTTCTATAAGAGTTTATCCAGGCGACAATAGAATTGACACTGAACACTGATGAGATAGACAAGAGGCAGTTAGTTATGTACCGGCACGTCTGAGATGTACATCACGAACCGAAAATTTGGAGATACATAACATAAGATTGCACTCAAGTGTGCGATACAAAAGTTTATTCTCTATGAACGAATACAAAAGTACAAATATATGTTGGAGTGTAGTAGGAATACAGATGCGGTTGTAGATGGGTTGGAAATCCGGGATAATAGTCAAACAATGTCGAGATAAGGTAATCGTAGTAGTTCGTGTATGATGAAGACGAAAGAAATCAGAGGCGAACCAGCGCTTACTCGCCGATCCACTCTCCCCCGCTAGCAAGAGTAGCAAACACCCCCTTCCTCCGGATGAGTTCGTCATAAGTGCCATCCTCCTTGATCTGACCATCGTCAACGACCACAATGCGATCACACATCTGCATCACCTGCAGCTTGTGTGTCACCATTACAGTGGTCCTCCCTCCCATGCTGTTGACTTTTGAAATCGCCTCGAGGACGGCCTTTTGGTTCTCCGGGTCGAGAGCACTGGTGCATTCGTCCAAAATAAGCACTTCGGACGGCCGAACAAGTGCGCGGGCAATTTGCAGGCGCTGTGCTTGGCCACCGGAGATGAGGGTGGCGTTCTCGCCAACGAATGTGTCGTACCCGTGAGGAAGGCCCATAATAAACTCGTGTGAATTGGCGGCCTTGGATGCGGTGCGGATGTCGATCTCCGAAACCTTGTCGAGCCCGCTGCCATATCGGATGTTCTCGGCAATGCTAGCGTCGAAGAGATGGGGGTGTTGCGAGACGACGGAGACGTGGTCGCGAAGATAAGAAACCTCAATATCCTTGAGAGGCACACCACCGATTGTGACCCTGCCAGACACAGGCTCGTAGAGGCGTTGAAGAAGGGCGGCGATAGTGGACTTGCCAGAGCCTGAGGCACCGACAATGGCGACTGACTCGCCAGCAGCAATGGTAAGGTTAACGTTGCGGAGAACAGGAACATCGGGACGTGAAGGGTAAGCGAAGTTGACTTTGGAAAGCGAAATGGCGGCATTGGAGCTGGTGAGATCGGGACGAAGGGTGCCAGTGGAGTCAGAGGGGGTAGCCGATGAAAGTTTGAGGAGCTGATGGAAGTCGCCTGCAGCTTGTACAGACTTGGCAATTCTTTGAGCTGAAAGCAAAAGTTAGGTTAGTTCTGCGTTAAATTGTTAAGTGAAAAAACGACGTACTGAATGCCATCAATTGTGAGCCGATGGTGACGGTGAAGACGACGAGATTGAGGACCTCAACCATTTGGAGGTAGGTATAGCGACCTTGAACGATCAACACAGCACCGACGTAGAACAAGAGCGCCTCTGCGAGGTAGATGAGCCCACTGGCAAGACCATACGTGCATCCCTCGACGAGAGCACCACGAATGCCAGTTGCAAGTGCATTTTCCGCAGCCTGGTCGAAGTTGGCCCGGAAGACAGCGCCGAAAGCCATCGCCCTGATACCTCTGACGTTCGAGATGGCCTCATAATAGCCCTTCGCCACTTCCTCCCTGGCCCTCTTGTTGCGCAGCTCGCATCCTGCGACAAGAACCGTCTGTCCCGCCATCACACCGGCAAACACCGGTGCAATGGCGAGACCGACAAGAGTGAGCTCCCATCCGCGGACCATGGCCCAGATGAGGCCGACGCTGAGCATAGTGATGACGACGATGGTCTGCCCAGCAACGACGGCAATAAGGTTGCGTGCGTCGTCACCGTCCTTGACAATGAGCTGCACGAGGCGCACGGGCGCGCTCTCACCCTTCTCAAACCACGCCTTGTCCTGCTTGATGACCTGGCTGAATGCACGGCAGCGGAGGGAGTTGACCCAGGAAAGTGCGGCTGTCTCCATGACGAAGTATTTGAGACCGATGAAGAGACCATCGAGGCCTGCGACGCCGAGGACGAGGCCGCCGAAGGTGTTGATCATAGATGTGTTGGTAGCGCCGGTGGAGACTTCGTAGAGGAGGCGGGAGAGGAGAAAAGAAAAGAGCGGTGTCATCGCACCGCTGAGGGCGCAGATGATTAGGCCAAGGATAACAAGGGGCTTGTGGGGCACCGTAGGCCAGGACGTGCGGACGGTTGCCCAGAATGCGGGGATTTCGTTTTGCTGGTTATTTTCTTGGGGCTGGTCGAGCTGCTCGGTGTGTTTCAAGGACCGGCGAGTAGTCCACCTGGGTTTCTTGGCTACCTCGGTCGTTTTCACCTCTTTCTGCTCCCACCGGAGCCTGTCGTGCCGGGTACCCCTCCGATCGAGGACTGCGCCGCCACTGCGGGTCATCGAGACTTTCTGGTCCTCAAACTCCCCGTCTTCTTCATCCATGTCCGCCCTTGAGCGTCCATATCCAAAGCCATAAGGCATGCCCGACGCGTGGGTCGGGAACACAGGCGAGGTCGGAGTGAATTGCAGGCTCCTGCGATCGTGGATCTGATGGGTGGTGCTGCTCTTGATGCGAGGGGGGAACTGGATGTCCACGTCGATGTGGATGCTTGATGGCCTGCGCTTCCGGGGCGTCTCGTCCAAAGGTGCAACAGGGGCCGGCTGGCGCGTCTCCCGCCTGGTATTAGCGGGGCCCGCGAGCTCAGCCACGGCGTCGAACATCCAGTTGCCGAGCGTCAGCGGGCGGAGAAGAGTCTGAGGACGGAATCGTTCGAGTTCGGTATCCTCCTCCTCTTCTTCTTCTTCGTACTCAGGGGCAGGAGCATCAGTGAGGTCGACAGCAGGCAGGCAGCCTCCGAGACCGAGCTGCACGTCGAGCATCTTGCGAAACTCGCCACGGCCATTATCGTGGAAGTAGTCGTAATCGTTGTCGTAGAGTTTCGGGGGAACTTCGAGGTCGGCACGGTATCCTTGTTCGACGACACAACCATCCTTCATAACGTAGACGAAGTCGTTTGCCTCAATTTGGGAAAGGTCGTGAGTGATAACAATCGTGGTGCGGTCGCGGCGCCAGGTGCGGATAGCAGCGAAGACGAGCAGACGCGAAGTTGCATCCAGCGCGGAAGTCACTTCGTCTAAGAGGCAATGTCAGTAAGATCTAAAAAAACGTGTAGGTGAAGAATCGTACCGAGAACGAGGACACCAGGATTCATGAGACGAGCACGGGCAATGGCCAGACGCTGCCTTTGCCCGCCGCTTAAACATATACCAGAGTCACCGCCCTGACCACCAGAGCTCAAAATGGTCTCGTAGCCGTCAGGCAAGCCAAGGACAAACTCGTGGAGAAGAGCAGAGCGGCAGGCCTCCTCGATCTCCAGCTGGGATGGTTTACCAGTGGCAGCAACAGCGATGTTTTCGGCGAATGTAAGTCCCTCGAAGACAACGTCACCGCCGTATCCTTGTCCGACACCCATGATACGAGCGCGGAGCCAGGCCTCGTCGAGAAAGCGCACGTCGCGCTCATCGATGCAAACCTCGCCGAATTGTGGAGTATAGAGGCGAAGGAGGAGAGCGGCAACAGTCGACTTTCCCGAACCGGAAGCGCCGACGATGAAGGTCGTCTCAGAGGCGGGGAGGAAGAGGGAAACGTCGTCGAGAGTGGGGGGTTGTGGAGATACGGGGGAGAGGTTGATGTCCTCTGTGTATGCAGACTGGCGAGCGGGGTAAGAAAAGGTGACGTTGTGTAAAGAAAATTCGCCTGCGAAAGTGGCGGGGCGGATTTTGCGCAGAGTGGAGGTGGTGTTGCGCCTCTTGACTGGGGCGGCAGTGAAGGGGACGTCCTCGTCGTAGGCGGGAGGGGCTTCTGGAGCATCGCCGACGAGCTCGAGGAGAGAGCGACAGGCGTCCTTGCCCTTGGTAATGATGATGAGTTGGGGAATACACATCTGAAGATTTGTTGTGGCGATGAGGCACGCCCAGAACACAGCCATGACGTCACCGGCAGCAACGCGGTTCTCTCGGACAAGTTTTGCACCGAACCAGAATCCCTGCACAAACATGGCGAAGGCGGTGAACTGTGACAGGCCGCTAGTGAGTCCCCAAACAGCGTTGAGCTTGCGGCCAGCTTTGTTGAGGTGGTCAAAGACAGAAGAGATGGTGGCGGTTTCAAATTCCTGGGCGTTAAAGGCTTTGACGGTGGCGATGGAAGATGTTGCGCGATCGACGAGGGAGGCGGCCTTGGCAGTAAGGCTGCGTTCGGCGTGGAGAAGTGGGGTGGCTACGGCCTGCGAAAAGCCTTGAATGAGTATGAGGAAAGGCACAGCCGAGAGGATAACTAGGGTCAAAGCCCATGATCGGGAGAAGGCGAGGGCGAGGCATGTGACGACAGTGGTGAAGTATTGGAGAAGTTGGCCGAGGGCCAAGGAGGAGGCAGCACGGACATCGTCGGTTTCCCTGTGGGCGCGTTAGAAAGTAAGGAAATGGCAAGTAAGATATGCTTGCTCACCGAGTGAACTTGGCCATAAGGCCACCTGCACCGAGAGGACCTTGGTCCTGGGAGGAATGGGTAGAGTCGGAACCCATCTTGGCATCAAACCAGACCATGTCTTTGGCGGTGACGGCGTCGTAAACGCGTCTGCGGATTGAGAGAAGGTTGCGCTCGCCAGTCCATATCCACAAGCAGCTTGTGACACTGCTGAGAGTCAAAGCACCGACTGCGAGAGCGACAAGCTCTATGGCAGCGATGCCGACACCGTGGAGAAGTTGGTTCTTGTCTTGCTGTGTCGGGTGGGAGAGAGGATATTGTGCAAAGGCAGCAAAGGCCTCTCCTACGACAAAAGTCATGAAAGGGGCAATGCCGCCTGCGATAATGGAAGATATCACGGCGGGGAGAAGAAGGAGAAGACGGTATCGGGAGGGTAGGAGAGAGAATAGAAGACGTAAGGAAGGCTGGAGAGGCTTTGGGGCATTGACAGTGACTGGAGTAAAGGGAATCTTTACATCAGAGTAGATTGAAGAACGAGGCGAAGGTGAAAGGTCGTAGTGGACGTCGTCGTTGATCGTGTCAACCGCAAGAGCGGGGGACTTGGACGTCCGCATCGTGAACGGAGGGAGAAACAGAGAACGAAATAGTTCCTGCCATCCCTTACCCTCCGTTCTTTTTGTTCACTCCAAAGACAATAGAGGGCTGTGTTGCTCATTGTTTGCACCGCAAAAGAGACAATGGAACATGCCGTACTGTGTTTGTGTTAATTTGGTTACATACGTAAGGCGCTATAGCCAAGTGGTTACGGCGACAGATTAGAAATCTGTTCCTCTTTGAGGGCGCAGGTTCAAATCCTGCTGGCGTCGCTTTGTTTTTGTTGTCTTTCTTTTCTAAACAAAGCCCCCCCTCTCTCTGCTCCCTATCATGGACACTGTCGACAAGATCGAGGAATATCTCGAATCTCTCGAGGAATACTTCTTTTCCTCCCTCTCCTCCGCCACCACCGATCTCCCCAACATCCACGAGGCCGTAAACCGCCTCTGGGTCGACATCTCACGCTATGGCCCCGGCATGCCCTCCTTCTCAGAGATCCACCTCCCCGCCCTCGGCGACTTCCAAGTCCCTCCTCCTCCTCCTCCTCCCCTCCCCGTTCACGCCTCTCTCATCGACAAATCCGCAAACTTTGCCAAGAATCACCCGTGGCTCGTCGGCAGCGTTGCCGTAGGCGTTCTTGGTACAAGTCTTCTGGCAGGCTATGGTGTATATCATAAACGACCACGCACATATCACCGCGTCAAACAGCAAAGCAATGAGAGGAGGCAGGTTATTGGTGTGTTGACCTGAATCTTTCCCTGGGTGCAATCTGACGGACGCGCTGCTATCCACAGTTGTCTTGGGTGGCGACACTCCTCTTGCTCTTCCCTTGATTCTCGACTTGGACGCCAAGGGCTATATCATAATTGCCAGCGTTTCCACTCCAGAGGCTGTTGCAACTCTTGAACAGCACTCCCATGGCTATGTCAGGGCTCTCGTCCTCGACCCTCACGAGGTAAGTTTCATACTCCATTACCCTGCCTAACGTAGCTTATACCAGCACACAGCCCGCCACCATATCTGTCTTCCTCCGCTCTTTGGCCTCGACTCTCTCCCGCAAATTCCCTCTCACATCGTCCGGAGACCCCTTCGCCTCCCCCTCATCCCACCCCTACATCCAATCTGTCATCTGCCTTCTCACCCTCCCAAGCCCTGATTCCTCCATCCACGCTCCCTTGGAACACATCTCTCTCCGGAATACCTACCTTCCCTTCCTCTCTGCAACCCATGTTACACCTTTACAGGTCTTGCAAGCTCTAATGCCCCTCCTCCGGACCGGACCGGCCCGTGCCCGCGACAAGGGTAAAAAGTCTATCATCGTATGCTTGCCCGCCATCGACGCTCGTGTCGGCCTGCCGTTCGCCTCAATGCAGGCAATGAGCGCTGCGGGCACCATTCGTGGCGTCGAAGTCCTCCGCCGTGAAATAAACCTCGCGGCACTGACCGACCCGTCCGAATCGATGAAGAATATCAAGATCATCGTCGCTGACGTCGGTATGCTCGATGTCGGTATCTACTCGAATGCTGTGTCGCAAGAGAACATCTACAAGGCTATGGAGGGCTGGAGCCCGTCTGAGAAACTCGCGTATGGACCTGCGTTCGCTTCCATCTCACACAGCGCTCGCCCACTGCCCTCTCGCTGGGGCATGTTCTCGGCCATGTTCAAGAACAGAGAGCAATACGGTGTTGCTCGCACTCCGAGTGATACTGCCGTCTTTGTCGATAAAATCCTTTCTGTGGTTACCGACGGACGACACAACCCGTATTTCTTCGGACTCGGACGTATCATTGGCCAGACCAAAAACTGGCTTCGTGGCGAAAGGTTCTCGATCGGTGCTGGCGGTTTGTCTTCTTCTCATCTATAGCCAAGTGATCCTAACTTTTGATAATTCCCAGCGAGCACCTACAGGGCAGCATCTTATCTGCCCTCCTCCGTCCTGGATATATTGATTAGCATCCCTCACTTCCTGATCTCCGTTCGCAATCGCCTCCTCCCTGTTGAGCCTTTCGTCAGGCCACCTCCTGAAATTGCCCTCCCCTCGGTAAAGCCTGCCAGCGCCGATCCAGTGCCCAGCAGCGATGAGGATAGCCATGACAACTCGAACTCGGAAGCCAGCTCTGAGGCGGATGTCGAAAGCAATGCCTCTGATAGTGGCGTCAGTGCCAGCTGGGTCAGCGTGCAGACCTGAGACTTTTTTTCCCCAGACCTCCCTCTGTTTCCTTAAAACCCCTTGCATATTAAAATCTCCTCTCCGTCCATTGCTTATCATATGTGTATCTACTTACCGTCGAGTGTACGATAGCGTGAGCATCGATAAATAGAATGTACATTTGTTACCTTTGTCCACAAATACACGCTCTCCCCCATACCAACACATTCGTTGATCACAGGAGCTGATATCAGACATGGGTGAGCGCATTCGAGCGTACTCGTCGTGAACCTCAGGTCTCAGACGCCGGTAAAGGAACTTCACTATGGCTCGTCCCAAGTGAAGACGACGCAGAACGACTGAAGACCATCATGCACACTACAAGACAACACGAGCGGCAGAACTTCCCGTCCTCCTACCCGAATTTCCACCCGCACGTCACCCTCGCTTCCTTCCCATCCACATCCACGCCATCGATATCAGACATCCGCACCGCGATCGCACCGCTGTTACAGCAGCGCCTCGCCGTCAAGTTCCAATCAGTTGACATCGGGACGCACTTCTTCCGCTCAGTCTACATCGCCATTACCCCTACGCCGGCGATCCTGGCCCTCCACGGGAACGTGCATGCGAAGCTTGGGATTGACCCTTCGACTCCTTCGTTCCCGCACGTGTCGCTGTGCTATATTGACGACAAGGACGCGCTTGGAGGAGAGCGGGAGAGGTTCTTGGAGGAGTTAATGGACGAGGGGAGGATCAGGTATGAGGACTCTGAACGGGGAGGGGGGGTAAGCCTTAAGTGTGGTGGTAATGAGGATGGGCATGGATGGATGAGTGTGTTTGAGGCGAAGGAAGTGTGGGTCGCTGAGTGTTATGGACCGGTTGAGGATTGGACGATCCTCGGTAAGATTTCGTTTACTTGAGGGATTCAAATTTATGGATACATAAACTCGATATTCGATATGCGGATGCGGGGAATCTAACATTTACGCGTTTAATGTATAAAGGCCGCCACGGAACGCGTTAAGATAAACTAAAGTGTTACTCTATAACCATATCACTACATCAACAGGCTCAGGAAGGTATACGAAAATGCCTTCATCACAGGTACTCCTTCTTGAGGCACTTCACCACTTTGCCATAATTCTTGCAAGCCTTGACGCACCAGTACCAGACTGTTTTGCATCCTGAGCACTTGAAAGTTGCGTCATTGAAACAGATACCCATGGTGAAAGAGGAGCGGGGAAATATAAGGAATTTGGATCATTCAGTTAGCCTTCCAAAGTATTGTAAGTACATACTAGGGCTGCACACGTTTAATATACGCTATCTATTTTGTACATTGTAGTTGCCCCATCCTCCTTGATGTCCTCTCCGTAGATTTTCTCCATAACGTACATCTTCGTCGCAAGGGCGACAGGCGCCACGGCTGCTGCTGCTGCTGCTGCCGGGGTTGCCGCCGGGGTCGGGGTTGCAGCTTTGCTCGCAATGCTAGCTGCCCTGCCATCCGGAATGAGGATGAACTCCTTGGCGCCGTTGATCACACCATCATAAACGTAGTAACCCTTGCGTTCAAACTGAATAATGTCGCCTTTCTTCAGGTCGTTGATGTTCGCATCTGCAAATGCTTCCTCCCTGAACTCGGTGACGGGGGTGATGAAATCGGCCACGTTGTCGGTTTCCTCGAGTTTCTTCTTGGTGATCAGATAATCGTAGTCAAGAAGGGTAACGGATTCCTGGGGCGCGCTGGTAGAGTGGGAAAGCCAGGTGATCTTCTTCTTTGTCTTGCGGAAATCTCCTTCAAGGTTGAGGTCCATTTCGATAGAAGTCACGATGCCGGCAGCGTCAACGGTCTTGGAGCGAACGATGGCATTGCCCCAGTCCATGAGAGTGACCTGATAAAACGTGGATTAGCATTAGTAGTGCAAGAGGTTACATGCATGTCAAACCTCTTCCTGATCTTCGAAAGATTGAGCGTCTTCTTGTTCAACAAGAATCGAGGACGAGTAGACAGTTTTCTTCTCCCCAAGATCAGCGTTCTTCTTGTGTTTCGGAACCGCCTTAATCTCAGGGCTTGCTGGGCCTCCTTTGATTGTGACAGGGACGCTGTTATTAAGATTGTAAAACATTCTGGGCAATGAAGATTAGGGTAGGGCTACACACCTGTTTTTCGAGAGAATGGCCCAGTGACGAGGGGAGATGGGATCAATGATCTTCTTGTTGGTCGACCAGATGGCATCCCATTCCATGGACACTACGGACTGCGAAGGTCCTTGCGACAGCATGAACTGCGTAAGAGCCTCGACGGTCATTCCACGACGGCGTATACCTGCAATTTTAATTTTGTCAGACTATGCGCTAGATGCTCTTGAAATGACATACCGCGCACGGTGGGGAAACGAGGGTCATCCCACCCACGCACGAGCCCTTGGTCCACGAACTGGTGAAGCTTTCGCTTGGAAAGGAGGGTGTAGATAAAGTTAAGGCGACTTGGGAGCCTAATGAGCTACTGGGAATCCAAATAATCTGGTAGAGGCAATCACCTGAAGTCCCAGATATTGACTTTGCGCAATTCCAGAGCATTAATCATCCATTGATATTGGGGGTTCCTGTCTCTGTATTCGTTTGTCCTTAGAGCGTGGGTCACACCCTCGATAGAATCGACGACTGGGCAAGCAAAGTCGTAAGTGGGGTACACCTTCCATTTATCCCTATTATGATACTTGAGCTTTGGGCGAATCTAGACATAATGAAATAATACCCAGTCCGGTGATGCGCCATAGTGTTACATCTGTAGATGACAGGATCACGCAAAGCCTTGTTGGGGTCATCGACGCTCATCTTGGCGCGAAGACACCAACGAAGGCCCTCTTCGGTACCAGCCTTCATCTCATCGAAGCGCTTGAGGTTGTCTTCGACGGTGTCGTCTCTGTGCGCTGAAGCAATGCCGTCCCACCTCTCCTTGCGCATCTGAAGGGCGCTCATCCATTAGCTGAAAGTAGGTGGTGCAAAGTGTGGACTAACTTGTTCTTGTAGGGTATCGTCAGCGTAGGCTTTCCCAGATTTTATGAGTTTGACCGCAAGATCGTACAACGTTTGGAAATGATCAGAAGTATGTGTGATAACATCCCCATGAATATCAAGCAGTTTCAAGTCCTCGAGAATGGTATCCTCAAATTCGGTCTGTACTTCACTTAAGTTCACGACTAACCGAGGCGAAATAGTCGATCACTCACTCTCTCCTTGGTTGGGTTTGTGTCATCGAATCGAATGATCAGTTTACCATGATACATTTTCGCGAAAAATTGATTGAGAATCGCAGCCTTTGTGTGGCCGATATGGAGGTAACCACTAGGCTCAGGTGGGAAACGAGTGACGACCTGGCCGTCGACTGCATCTTGCAGGCCGAGTGCGAATCCAGCAGCGGTTTTGTTCGATCGCGCCTTGTTTGCCTTTGCTGCTGCAAATTCAGCAAGCGCACCTTGCGTCTCCTTCAACGTATCAATGTAATTGAACCATCGGAGAAGGTGTGGGTGTTGATTGTTCTTCAAAAGACCGAGGATCTTGATGTTGCCTAAGAACGGAGATTGATTAGTGTATGATGGCTGCGATGACATGAATCGATTGACCCTTCAGACTGCCCCAGACAATCCAGTCTGCAGCGGTGATGGAATGTCCCACAAGGAATGTGCGGAAAGCGAGGAAGTTATCGAGGGAGTCCAAGGCTGCGACAAGCTCAGGATGAGACGCGATTGTTCGGAAGCTTTTGGCAAGAGTAAAGAAAGATGGAGTCTAGATGGAAAGGTTAGAATGTCACAAGTTGACGATGATCTAGAATGCTACCTTTGTGCTGTCCTCAGAAAGGCCCCCTTCCTTGGCTAACGCCTGGACGATTTCCTCCTCTTCAGTGATGGTCGATCCATTGAGTACCAAGGCAGTTCCTGTGGCGGTCTCATCAAAGACAAGATCGGCTTGGCCAGTGCTCGCGGCAATTCCTAGGGCGGCAAATGGAAAGGGAGTGGACTTGGTCGGTATCGTTAGCGTCACTGCCATGGTGGATCGGAGGCAGTCCAATAATTTTCTGGATTAGATCAAGATCGGCTAGTCATATTTTTGAATGAGTCACGATCACGAACTAATGACCGTTCGGATCTGTTGATAAAATGGAGCTCAATTATCCTCTCTCTTTACCACCCAGAAATCCGAAATCATGCCTATGTTGTGAGCAGCCTGCTTTTTCTCCTTCATAGCAATGAGCTTACATTGGGCCTCAGAGCCGACCCTTCGCAAAAGTACAAACCGTACACACCTTTGATCTTGAAAGATCGCCAATGGCCGTCCAAAACTTTCACCAAAGCACCCATCTGGCTGTCGACTGATCTTCGCGATGGAAATCAAGCCCTCGCCAACCCCATGACCATTGAGCAGAAGACTGTCTTCTTCAAGCAGCTAGTCAAATCCGGCGTGAAGCAAATTGAGGTTGCATACCCCGCTGCGAGCGACACTGACTTTAACTTTGTTCGGGGGCTGATCGAAAAGAACGAAGTTCCAGACGACGTCTGGCTACAGGTCAGTTCTCAATGATATCTTGTGCCTTACCTCCGTTGATGTTCCGTTGCGCTAGGTCTTGACTCCTGCTCGGGAAGACCTCATCAAACGCACAATCGACTCTGTCGCCGGCACCAAGCGTGCAATCCTCCACATGTACAATGCTACTTCACCCACGTTCCGCGAAGTCGTGTTCCACAATTCTAAAGAGCAGACCCTCGAGCTCGCGGTCAAGCACACCAAGATCGTCAAACGATTGACCGAAGAGTGCACTGCTAAATACGGCACCCAGTTCATCTACGAATATAGTCCAGAAACATTTACTCAAACCGAAATCGATTTCGCTCTGGAGGTTTGCGAAGCGGTGAAGGCAGCATGGGGCAAAGCGGGACTTGGCGATGAGCGAATCATCTTCAACTTGCCCTCGACCGTCGAAATTGCGCCTCCAAATCATTATGCTGATCAGGCAAGTCGGTCTTCATTCATTCCCGAGTACTCGACTAACTAAGACATTCTAGATCGAGAACTTCTGTAATAAGATTTCTGAACGAGAGAAAGTCATCGTTAGCCTGCACCCTCATAATGATAGAGGTCAGTCCACCCATGGCTCTATGTCCATCAATGCCTGATCGGATTATTTTCAAGGCACTGGGATTGCGACCGCGGAGCTTGGCCTTCTCGCTGGCGGCGATCGCATTGAAGGTTGCTTCTTCGGCAACGGCGAACGGACCGGCAATGTCGACTTGGTCAATCTGGCTCTCAATCTATACACTCAGGGAATTAACCCCGGCCTGGACTTCAGCGATATCCAATCGGTTATCGATGTTGTAACCCAATGCAATGACCTTCCAGTCCACCCCCGACATCCCTACGCTGGAGAGCTTGTCTTCACGGCGTTCTCTGGCTCACATCAGGATGCCATTAAAAAAGGATTCGAAGCCCAGCAAATCGCCCACGCCGCGGCCGCAGCCAAAGGCGAACCGCAATATTGGAACATTCCTTATCTTCCCATTGATCCTGCCGATCTTGGCCAGAATTACGAGGCCGTCATTCGCGTCAACTCACAGTCCGGCAAGGGTGGAATTGCCTACCTAATCAAGCAACACCTGCAGCTCGACCTCCCGCGCAAACTCCAAGTCGCGTTCTACCAAGTCATTCAGGATATTTCGGATCGCGAGGCACGAGAAATGACTGTCGACGACATCACTACTGCCTTTAGGAAGACCTACCATTTCGGGGGCACCAAATACAAGGGCAGGCTTGGTCTTCGAAACTTCAAGATATCCACCCAAGGCGCCGTACAAGCGTCTGAAGGATCAGGCGACGAGACAGCCGATGAAACCCGACACTTCGACGGGACTATCTCGGTCGATGGCAATTACCGTGTTGTCCGCGGAGACGGCAACGGTCCTCTATCTGCCCTCCTGGATGCGCTCCGCACCCATCTCGACATTGACCTTGTGATCCGGGAGTACTCTGAACATGCCATCAACGAGGGTACGGATTCCAAAGCCGCTTCCTACGTTGAACTTGTCCCAGCCGGCGACCGCAAGTCTGCCCAGTCATGGTGGGGCGTTGGTGTCGATTCTGATATCGCAGGCTCCGGTCTTCGCGCAGTTCTTAGCGCAGTCAACCGTGCGATTGGTGACCGTGTTCTCCCTGAATTGAAGCTCAGCCTCGGCTTCAACGCACGGTCTGGACAGGACGATGTTTCATCTGCTATCGTCAACTCCTTGGGCCTGGTGCTGCCCAGACGCTTCCAGTCATCGTTCTTCGAAGTTGTGCAGAGGGAAGCACGAGAGTTGGGAGGAGAAATATCCTACGATGCAGTCACGGAGCTCTTCAAGAAGACATACGGCTTCCACATCGACACCACCTCCAACAAGATTGGATTGGCCTCTCATACACTTGAACAACTGGGCGAGGGCCGCCGACAGATTACCGCAGGGTTCGTTATTTCTGGCGAGGTCAAAACCGTTACTGGCGAAGGTAACGGGCCACTGTCGTCCGTCCTTGCTGCCCTGCACACCTTGATCGAGGGTTCTCTGTCCATCCGCGAATATTCAGAGCATTCTATCGGGGAAGGTACGGATGTTGTGGCAGCTTCTTATGTCGATCTTGTGTATGAAGTCGCGGACAAGAAGAAGAGCACTTCATGGGGTGTCGCAACGAATATGGACATCACGGCATCTGGGATTGACGCTGTCCTGAGCGCTGTGAACAGTCTAGACATCGTATTTAAATAACGGATATAACCCACTCTCCGTCAAAGCACCACCAGCCACGCACCCTCCAAGTCAGGGGCACGGCGACAAGTGTCTTGGGATGCAGGTGCTTCGGAAATGAATGTTTTGCGTCCTAATATCCACAAGGAAGATAAGATGCACTACCATGAATCGTCAGACGATGAAGTGCCGCAGAGTTTCATGATCGAAGCCACCTCCAGGAAACCTTCAGGTTCCAAGGGGAAGCACCGAGCAGAGGGGTCATCCGCGGGTGGAAGAAACCATGCATTGCATTCCGCTGCCGGGAGGAATCTACCGCCTTCTAAACCACCGAACCCAGGCCCCAGTCTTTCCACGCCTCGGCCGTCAGAAGTGGATATTGAGGGACCTGGCACTCCGCGAGCAGGATTCAATGATACCCTTCCGCAATATAATCGCCAGCCGAAGCCAATGCGTGGGCTCGACGACTACGAGAAAGCGCTATGGAACTGGGTTAATGTATACAACCTAGACGCATTTCTCCAGGAGGCGTATTATTATTATGAGGGGAAAGGGATATACAGTATAGCTCTGTCGAGAGGTCTTAATCTCTTGTGAGTGGCAGGCGCCTGACATATATTTCCTAGTTCTGACGGTTCTGTGCAGAACAGTAGGGTTTGTGATCGGTTTCTCCACCTTCCTCCTTGGTTGCATCGACTACTCTCAAATACGGCATGGAAAGCCCACGCAACTTTCACATGTGGTAATTGACCGTTGTGTGTCAAGGTCGGTCGCAGCATTGTGCATGATCTATCCCTGTTGAGCAGCTTAACAGGTTCTCGGGATTCACTCTCTTATTCTTTATCCTATTCACTGCCTTCTACGTCTGGCAAATCGTGGCTTTTGTCCTCGGCACTATGCGCCTGGTTGACATGTATAACTTCTACACGCACCTCTTGAAGATACCGGATGTGAGCCTTTCTTTTGATTTTAGATAATTATTCTGATCTATGATAGGCCGATATCCAAACCATATCATGGCCGGAAGTTGTCCGTCGCATAGGAGCGATAAGAGAGGAGAATCCAATTACGGCTATTTCTTCGAAAAGCTCGCGAAAAACTAACGACACTACGACCGCTAAACTCGACGCGCACGATATCGCAAACAGGATTTTGCGACAAGAGAACTACCTGATCGCACTTTTCAATAAAGAGCTTCTTGATCTACGCATTCCTTTACCTTCATCCTTGAAGCGTTTCGTGGCTGAGGAGGAAGGCAAGGGTAAAATGCTGACACAAGCGCTGGAATGGAATCTCAGGTTTTGTCTTATGGAATATCTATTCGACGAACATGGGAGGGTGAGGAAGGTGTTCTTGAAGTCGAAAAACCGGGGTGCCCTTATCGAAGGGTGTGGTCTATTCCTCTCTGTGGTGGCTTTATCGCTGATCCTTGTCTCAGTCTAAAACGGCGTTTCATCTTTATGGGAATTCTCAACGCGATATTTGCGCCTTTCATTGTACTTTATCTACTCATGTATTCCTTCTTTCGATATTTCGAGGTGAGAATTGTTTGCCCCTTTTCGCTAACCGTGCTCATTGTTGACCAGGAATATCACAAAGACCCTTCGTCAATCGGTGGCCGACGCTTTACCAATTTTGCACGTTGGAAATTTCGGGAATTCAATGAACTCCCACATTTCTTCGTGCGGAGACTCGATGAGAGCTACCCCGTCGCTAACATATACATTGGTCAATTTCCAAACGAAAAAGTCACTCTCATTGTGCGGTAGGTCATGTCAACGTGTTATTCCAACTAGCAGAGTATGACTTTATTTTGGCAGCTTCGTGGCATTTGTTGCAGGTTCCTTCGCCGCTGTGCTTCTTCTCGCGACTGTCATTGCCCCTGACATATTCTTCGAATTTGAAATCACACCTCATCGAACGGCAGTCTTTTACCTTGGTGTTTTCACTGCCGGATTGGCTGTAGCGAGGGGAATGATTCCCGACGACAATAGAGTTTTCGATCCAGAGCTCCTTATGATGGAAGTCATCACCTATACACACTACATGCCTGACGAATGGAAGGATCAGCTGCACAGCAAGAAAGTCCACCAGGATTTCGGAGGGCTGTTTGCAATGAAAGTTCTCATCTTTGCACAGGAGCTGTTGTCGGTGGTATTGACTCCATTTGTGCTGTGGTTCTCGCTCCCTGCGTGCGCACCTGCCATCATCGACTTCTTCCGCGAATTTTCGGTCCATGTAGATGGTCGGGGGTATGTCTGCAGCTTTGCAGAGTTCAACTTTGAGCGACATGGGAATGTCAAGGTAACTTGGTTTGATTCATATTTCAACAGAAATACTGAGCTACTTTCAGTTCGGTGCTCCCACTCAAACTCGTGACAAGAAGATGATTTCCAATGAAGGCAAGATGGAGAAGAGTTTTTTGAACTTCAAGGTACGTCGAATGGAACTAACTCACAGGTCAAGCACTAAACCACTGTTACAGGCGGCAAATCCAGACTGGAACCCCTCTGACCCATCAGGCTCTCTCTATCTAACCCGAATGGCCGACTATGGAGCCACTCATGCCATGCATCCCTACGGGCGGCGTCGACACGCGGGCACAGGCGGCCTGGACGGGGCCGTGCACTTCCAACATGTAGGAGAGCCTAGACTAGAAGCCACCCTCGCAGACAAAGCACAAGAGTACGACCGTGCCCTTCGTCAGAGTCAGCACGCTGCCACTGCGCGACGCCGTGGGGCTGGAAGTGGAAGTGCCGTTAGTGCATCGACGATGGGGGCATCAGGACAGGACACTGCAGCCGGAGGACCAGCGGCATCCTCGGTCTTTGCTGGATACGCAACGGCGCAGACGACGGTGCTCGGCGACTCGCAGGGCAGCGTGCAAGCTATTCCAGCCGTGCGTATAACGGAGTCTGCTACAAGTGAGGACAAGGATATAGAGCTTGACGGGGGGCTTGGGGAGTCGTACGCTGATGGGGCAAAGAGGACGAGGACTTTTGGAGAAGGCGAGGAGGAGGAGGAGGATATGCAGGATGGAGGGGTTCTTGGACTGTTGGCTCAGATCTATGGACGGAAGGAAGGGGCAGCTGGCGTGCTATAGTAGTGGCGCTAGACTTATATGATACCTTAATTCTTTTGTAATATCGCTACGTAGACGCAGTGCACACCCAAAAACTCTTGTGTAGGGTTTTTTTGCTGACTTGTACCGTTCTATAAAAGGGGTAGATTTACGAGCTTTAAATTTCAAACGAACAGCGTTTTTCCGAGGCGACCTCCTCAAAATCTGCAGCGGTGACGTCCATGGTCGCTCAGATCATACAGCGGGAAGGGGTCATTGTCATCGCCGGCGGACGCTAATTCCGGAGCCTCGTCTCTCTGGTTGAACTTGTCCTCGAACCACTGTCGCGCAAGGATACTTCTGTGCAGCTTGAAGCAGATTTCCTCGGGCTGTAGGAGAGTACGAGTGTCCTGGGGAGGGTGGGTGCGCCGGTGGATAGAGGAGCGATTGACCTAGTGAGGCGTGAGATTGTCGGCGAGGCTGAGGCTCGGTTTGGATTTAGCTGCAAAGTATGATTAAGCCTGACTTGAAAAGCTACAGAGAGGAACCTGTGTTAGTACCATTATCCTGCTCCTCGTTGTCCGAAAAGATAAATTTGGAACTTTTATTCTTTCCAGTTTCTGTTTCTTCTTCGGCGGTTGCTGGAATATTAGGGCTTTGCGGCGGCTGTCTTTTAATACTTAACACGGGTGAAGGGACCGAGTTCTCAGCACTCTCTCTGCTGCACTAGATGTCACTTGGATTTCTTCTGCAGTGGTCTTGCCAGTGGGTGGGGTTGGGTGCTTGCGATGAGCGCCTCGATGTGGGGAAGATCAATATCGGAGGATTCGTTTGGCATGGCCGGCGGTGAGTTGTAGGAGAGAAGGCGGAGGGAGGCGGCCTTGAAGCTGACGGGGGCTGCACCCATGAAGCCGATGGGGACTGGGACGGATGAGGAAGAGGTCGAGGGCGAATGGGAGTCCGCTTGAAGGTTGGATATTTCGAGTTGACGGTGACGCCTTCTGGCAAGTGTGCAGGCTCCCAATTTACTTATAATGATCCTTTTTAGCATTGGATTCTGCTCCCCCGATTCATCGTCGGATTCAACTAGAAAAGGACTGAAGGATTTTTTCCTTTCCATTGCCCTTTCTATTTGAAAGCGAAACGGTCAACATTCCACGTGATCGTGACACTCATCCGCCTGACTACAAGGTCAAGGAGGTTGATCTGAGAGAAAAGATGAAGTCTAGTACCTTTTAGAATGTTTTTAGATTGGTTCATCTTTTAGTCTGTATTTCGACCCGCTAGTTGAAACGCAGTGTCTACTTCTGATCGCGAGCCAGGATCTCCTCGACGCGCTTGACCTTTCCGTCGTTGCCTCCGCCTGAGGAGAGGTCCCGATCTACGCGAGTGCCGATACGGATGTCGGTTGCGATACGGGGCGCGCCCTGTGCGTGTACTGCGGCATGGCAGTCGTGAATAGCTTGAGATACCTGGGACCACGGTCCCTCTGAACAAAGCGATTAGATTCGGTGCTGGACGGAAAGGTGGAAGGGGGTACCTAAATTTGTGCCGTAACCGCTGCGGCGCATCAGGATAAGCTAACTATGTAGCTGTGCAAGGCTTACTGCATCTGATACTCGGCGTTGGGTAAGGTGACAAATGAGATGAATCATAGGGCGTACTTTGTAGGTTAACCCGGATCTTTCGAGAATGCGCTGACATTGTGCAATGTACTCTGCGACAGATGGTTCGGGTGTGCCCATGGGGATGAGGCAAAAGTCTATGGGAGATTAGCTGAAGTAGATGGAAAGAGATTATGTACGGTACCTGCTACTGCGTAGAGATCCGACATATGGTATGAGGACAAAGGGGGGATGAGTCGGACTTGGAAATGGACTATGCCTTCGACCGCCATTCAGTCGAGGATTTCTGCATTCGAGTCTCTCAACAGCTCGTCGCCCCTCAAAAGTCCATCCCTCAAAAGTCCATCCCTCAACACTCCATCATCCTATCCAAAGTCCCTCAATAGTCCCTCTTTTCCCCAAAAACCCCTATCTCACAAGCCCCCTCCTCCCAAACCCGTTTCCCGCTCTCCATCCCCACCAAACCTAGGCAGGAAAACTTCTCTTATTGACCTCAAAGACTGGATTGTCGACGATGGCCCATCCTCCATTGATGACCGCACACCGACCCAGCATCAATTTGTGCCACCCCTCATAAACCTCGAATCGCCACCCAGACCAAAACCCACAGTCCCAGCTGGCACTGCGCCACCCCTTCCGCCCCGTAAACCCTCCTACACATCCCTCAAGTCTGTGGCGTCATCATTATCCTCCCACAGCGTCTCCGCCTCCCCCCATCCTTCCCACCGCTCCGACTCCCTCACTGTCGACCACCACACCTACCCTCCTCTCAAGATCGATGCCGACTCTCACTCCCGAAACACACCCGGCCACGCCCCAGCGTCATCCATCTCATCCTTCCACTCCGTCTCACTATCCTCAGACACCGATCCCACCACTCCAGGCTCCGCAACCTTCATCTCCACCTATCCCATGGATCGCGACCCAGAGCTCAAATACGCCTCCGAGGCCGATACCGCCAGTCTGGCCGACTCGTACGAGGAAGTTTCCACCCCCTCTGTCGCCAGCCCCGTAACCGAGCGCATCATATCCCTCGACTGGGAAAAGGCCATGGCAAGACGGAAACAGGTCCCACCCAAACTCCCTCAGCGCCCGTCCCCCACACTCTCCTTCTCCTCAACTTCAATCCATTCCACACTCAACTCCCCACCTCTCAAGCCACAGTCTACATCATCCTCTGCCCCCGGTTCACCCGCATACCGAGCGTCGCTATCATCCCCATCCCCATCTTCAACACTCGGCACCGGGTCCTTAACCCGCAAACCACCACCACCACCCCCCTCCCGCTCCTCCGACCGCTCCTCCATTCTTAGCACCGCCACCTCCTACAGCGCCAGCTCCAACTCCCACTCCAGCCAAGGCCACAGCGGGTACAGCGCGCGTTCCATCAACAGCATCCAGCTCAAATCCAAACGCCCGACACCCGTACCCCCCGCGGCTCGTGTGCGCTACGAATCGGTGTTCAATGCCAACGTCATCCAGCAGCGGAAAGCAGAGAAACAGAAGGCGAAGGAGAAACCGACGTTGCTGAGCCCTGCGGAGGCAAGGGGCACGTCGAGAAGGGCGGCGGGGTGGCGTGGTCTGTCGGTTGATCTCATTACGGGTGGTAATGATGAGGGTCCTCCCCAGGACGATGACGAGGTTAGTGAGGTCGTGGGACCTACCGATAAGTTGGAGGGTCGCCTGATCAAGACGATCTGGCGGCGCTCGAGGCTGGGACGGAGGACGTTGGGCGCAATATGGTGCGAATCTAACCTCTGCTTCCATTCCATTACTCACTCTGTTCTGAACCTAGGCACGAGTGCGATCCAGACGGCACTGGGTCGCTGATGCGCGATCAGTTCGCGAAAGGCATGTGGAGAGTGGACGAGGAGCTCCGGCGTGCGCAGATACAGGCGCTCAAGTCAACGAGTGCGACGAGCCTGGGCTCGCAGCGCAGTAGAGCTGGGTACAATATCCCTCCGCCACTTCCCAAGCACAAGCCCATTTTACGATAGGCGCTATTTCACTTATCATTTTTTCCCTCGATTTTACTTTCTATACACGCACGCACGGACATATGCCATATACCCTACATGAAACTAAATCCATCCACATACATATCCAACTGGGTGGTTATCAGGAAAGCGGGAGCGACAAGAACCGGCGGCAAGCTCACCAGATAAATTACATGATCTCAAGGCTGCCCTCCCTTTGTCTCCTCTCCCTGTCCTTGGCCCAATCCTGCAACAATGCCTTACCCAGTGACTTGCCAAGATGAAGTGCAAGCGGCACGGGCACCGCATTGCCGATTTGGCGGATTTGCTATGAATATAAGAACCTCAGCGAGCAATTCATCATTCAGATATGACACTGACGTTGAGAACTGTTTTGCGGTGCGATGTGTCCTCCGAAAAGATGTAATGGTCGGGGAATCCTTGCGCACGGGCAAGCTCGCGGACGCTCATAATACGCTTTTGCTGCATATATAACGTGAGCGACGACCTTCGAGTAGTGAGGTCACGACGTACATTGGGGTGAAGGATCCACGACTCTTTCGAATTAGGGGCTACTTTTGTCATCGCGCACTTGAACTGTTCGTCTCCGTCTAGTCTTCCGTAGTAACCTGTCGTGGGCGAGTAGGTAGGAAAGGTTAGAAGTTTGCGTGGGTCGATCAACTCACTGTTCTTTTCTAGAGACTTCTTTGACTTTCGAGCCCCAAATCCGAGAGCAGATGGGATGTCTGTTGAACGGCGTCAGCGTCCCCTTCACTGCGTAAGCTTCACATGATATCACCTCGATGGGTCGCTTTTGGCCGGAGTGGAACCAAGGTGGTGCTGTGCCAGTTGTCAGTTTGTTAGATTGGATGGACGAGACGGCGTACGCACGCTTCAACAACATTAGCAGTAAAACATCTCGTGTAATGACCCTTGACCTGTTCATCGTCGCCCATCCCACGCCGCATCCATTGCTGGTACCGAGTTTCCGGCTCCGTGTGGTAATCCACGCCATCGATGAACCCAGCAGGGATCGCATCCTTACGCTGTTTCCCTTCATTTCCAACGATGGCGGGGAATTGACGAATGCCGTTTGCAATGCGCTCCTTCAGCTCCTTCTTGTGCTTTGATGTCGCTGATATGATCCGGTGGGGGTTCACCCTACGAGGAAAATGATTAACTTGAGTATATAATACGACGATGCATGGAATTGACGCACCAATCGAACGGAGGCTGTAAAGAACAAACTCGTAAGTCCCCAAGAAGGTAGGGAGGTTATAAAATGACTTACCAGATCTCCAACGGCATCGTTGACCGTCACTGCGGGTAGCGGAGCGCACTGGTGCTTTATATCGGGATCCAGGCTTCGTGTGATGGGTTCCATGACACATGTAGGTAGGTACTGCCGATTTATAGTCCTTTCGAAGGCACACACCGGCAACGGGAAGTCGGGAAGCTTCACGCCGCGCTTCGCACCCCAGAAAATAATGCGTGAGCGACTCTGCGGTGCGCCGTATTGCCCTGCTTGGAGGACCTTGCACCGGACCTGGTACCTGTCAGTATTCAGTGACAGTCAGTCCTTTTGGATAGAAAGTCAGAAGGAATAAATACAGTACATACCCGAGCGCGATCAGAGTGCGCATGATGAACTTGACCATACCGGCCTCGATGCCACCCACCAGTGAGCGTTTCGTCGTGCTTCGTGTGCTCATAAGGCGATGCCTGAGAAGGCCGACTACATTCTCTAACAGGAAATAATCAGGATTGTACACCTCGACGTAGCTGAGCATGTTTCCTGGCAGGGTTGACCTTCCAAGTTGCAGTTAGGTTTTACTAGTGATTGCAGGGGTGTTTAGGAGGGAAACAGTTACCTGACATCGTCCGGTTTCTAGAGGATAGGGATAAATTAATAATTGATTGAAGGGATGAAGAACGAAGGAGAACGCACAGGGTTGTGATTGGCAAGACTGAACGACTGGCACGGAGGACCTGCGTCAAAGACAGGGAATAAATAAACAGCGGAATAGACTCCCCCACAACGGATGTTACATACCACCGGAAATCATATCCACTTCTCCCCTCCTTGGCATCATCGGGAGATCTTTGCCGTCTATACCACACTTGAGAGGCTTTGGTGTTTCTCCCTTACTCAACTCGTATGCTTGCCTCAGCAGATTGTTCGAGTCTTGACAATAGACAGTTGCATCAGGATGGTTGTACCTAATTCAAGGTGAGATTACGCCAAAGGGGATGCTCTAGTAAAATGGGCTTACGTATAAGTTGCTGCTGCAGATGGGGAGAACTCCACAGCATGTGTTGTCTTCACGAAGCCGGACATATCAAGTCCAGTTCCCAAGCCACCGGCGCCTGCGTTAAAAGAACAACTTGAATATTTACAGAAGAAACACTGAATCCACACATACCACTGAAGAGTTCCAGGCATCTGATAGGGTCATACATGGTCGACAACTTCTCCTCCTCCTCCCGATTCTTCTTCCGCTCCTCGTCGCAAGGAACACACCGGGAGACAGAACCTTTTTTAATGGGGGACAGCTCGCCAGTCTCTGAATTGATCCGCTCATTCACATAGAAGTGATCGTCATGACGGACCCATTCATTGATCATATTGATGTCGGTCAGGACACGGACATGGCAAATGCCGTCGACTTCACTAGGCTTGACAGTAGACTTGCGATCGGTAAGATAGACTCGACGCTGGGGAAGGCGCATTCAAAAAACAGTTGACAGACTCTGGAAAAACACACACCTCATCCTTGGGCAACCGCAACCCCGAACGAGTTCGCTTGTTCCCGCGATCTAGCATTTGGACTTTGATATGGAAATTATCGGGCAGTTGTTGAATTTTAATGATCTGAGCAATCTCTAGGACGCCAGTTGTCTGGTCATCCCGGCAGAGGAAGACGAAATCATTGAGGTGGTATTTAATGCCATGCTGTTTGTATCCAGTAGGGATGCTCATTGCTGTCCCCAACTCCTCTTCTCGGTTCTTCCATGCACAAGATATGCAGTTGTCATTCCCCAGAAGCTCGCCCATTTCCTCGTCAGAGGGAAGATCACTAAAAGAGGCCTCCTTCTCATCATAGGCCAACCTGTAAAGGCTTCAGTATGAATTCAATATTTTAAGGTGTTCCTGAAGACTCACGCGCAATGGAAGTCATTAGAGTCTTGCACCCCGTCGTCGGGAAGCTCAGTCTCCTCTGGCCCCATCATTTTGATGTTGCATTTCTTGTAAATACTAGCTGCTGGAATACTTTTTTCGCATGATTTCAGCAAGAAAAGCGACTTTGAGTGTGCTATTTCTTGCAGGATGGTTTTGGAGCCATGAATGAACCACTGGCCATGGAACATCTTAACTTTCTTGCCGCCCTCCAATTCCTCAAAGAAATAGCATATTTTGCAGAACCTGGTCGATATTAAATATCTCGAGCATAAATGTGAAGATTTGACGTCACTTACCAAAGGCGGTTTGCATAGGTATTTGGTGATTGAGACGCGTCCATTTCAGAGTTCTTTGCTCTCGCCACATCGTCATCATCACCAGGAACGACCATGACATTATCACCGACCTAACATCATCTTAGGAGAGAATAAATAATATACAAGGAGAAAAGCACTTACACAATATGTTACCCCGTCCATGATGACACTCGCAAATACTTTCAATCCCTTTTCGATCACAGGAGGCCCTCCCCATTTTATGCTTATGGGATTCTCGTGGTGGGCCTTGAGGTTGTCAATTTCGGCAATAACATCGAAGTCGTCTTCAATTGTCATCGTTTCAGCAACATCAAGCGGGATACTGAAGAGGTTCTTCATGATCTGCGACACGATGGGTGTGACGTAGGTCGTTCTCCTGTGCTTGAGAACCTCTTGTTCCTTGTCAGAAGCGAGCTTTTTGTGCTTGATATTTGACGGGGATCGTGGTATATAGTCGTCCAAATTAAAGTCCAGGTAGTCAGTGGAAAGGACAACTTTTTTGAGGGAAATATTGTAGTCCTCGCACATGTCAGGGAAATATGCTGTCACATATGCTTTCTGTGTAGAACAAAACATTGTTATTTCTGGAGACTAAAAGCCATGGAGAAAGGGGCTTACCACATCTTCTGACTGGATATCAGCTTCAGTCAGAACCCTTCCTAACATCTGAGAGGCAGCGATAGCATCATCTCCTGCAGACATGTCACCTTCAACATCGGACAGAGACTGAAGAAATTCCACATATGACGTGCGAGGCTCTCTCAGTACAACATTGATGAGAGAGTGTAGGACCCGGTGTTTGATCCAGAATGGAAAGAAAAAGGACCTGTACTGCTCGGTGGGAAAGGCCAAAATATACCACGCATAACTCGTGCGTATGTACATTTTACTACGAGAGGATTAGATGGATTGATTAGCCTTGAATACAATACGCACGGATCCGGATCTCCCGTAGCCTCAATAATGCTGTGGAAATTGAACTCGAGGATGGCTGAGAGTTGTATGCGTCTATCCCTGTTCCCCTCATCCTCTTCATCTTCCTCGTTGTCATCTACGTCAACCTCGTCGTCGTCCGTCCACGCCCTCACCAATCCCGAGGCTGCAAATTTCCCTGAAGACCCTTCATCCAGAAGTTCAGCAATTGAGACTAGCTGATTGCTCGAAAGTTCGAAGACGACGAAATCGTCCAAAACACGGACAGGAACGTCGTTTTGGTTTACAAGGGTGTCCAGTTCATCAAGCAGTGTTTCCCCTGGAACTATGAGATCCTGATCTTCAAGGATTTCATCAACGGAGGATTCATATAGGCTTAGACCTGGCAAATAAGAGTCGGATGTGAATACACATGTAAAATACATCAATGAATCATGCGCACCCTCAGGAAGACTCAAATCCCCCAATCTCACATTGGAACCCGATGCAACTGGTGAAGACCCATCCTCAGGAAGACTCAAATCCCCCAATCTCACATTGGAACCCGATGCAACTGGTGAAGACCTATCGTCGTGCGATGGTACAAAGGTTTTTGTGCCCACGTCAAAGTCTGAAACCGTAGGAGAACCGCGAAGACCATTGGGAGCGTTCTCAAAATCCGAGACCGTTGGAGAAAGCCGCAAAGTATTGTTCGCACCCTCAAAATCCGAAACCGTTGGAGAATTTGTCAGATTTAACTAAGGCATAACGAGTAGGCTATCAGTTAGTGCTGAACGATGGACCAACACTAACTCACTTTTCTCTTCTTCGTGGGTGAAGGGGAAGGGGGCGGCGCGCTCCCTTGAAAGGGACGGCGTTTGGGTATCTCAACGCATAGGAACTGGGGCTTCATCCAACTTATTGTAGCGTCGGGGGAACTGTCAGGGACGCGTGAAATATCTCTGAACCCATTCAACAGTTGTTGTTTGTTTCAAACTCCGACGTCGCGTCCGTCTCTCTTCAATCCCACCATGTCCCTTTCCACCCATGAGACCTCCATATCTTTTGAAGATGAGAAAGGCGCGTTATCTGAGATCCATAATATTCTACGTCTGACGACATATATCTCTAGACAGAATCACAGACTTTCTGTCCAAGTTCAAAGGGCAAGAAAAAGACCTCGCCCAGGATTTCGCGAACATCAATCTCGGTGCGGGTGGTGGAAGGGTCGAAAATGTTTTATCCAAGTACATGATACAACTGGTACGCGCTAACTATGGTTTTCACTTTACGAAGTGCTCAAACCAACCTCGATCTTCAGCAAAAGATCGCCAACCGCGACCAACAGTTGCTCTCCATTGACTTGGAAGATATCTACACGGTACGCGTATTTTTACGCGTATTTCCTTGCCATCTGACTCGGTAACCAGCATGAAAACACCTTGTCCGAGCTGGTCTCCCGTATACGCAACAATACCCGTCGATACGTTCTGCTATTCAGCGAGGTCGTCGATAAACTCATGCCATTGCCGACAAAGGATATCAGCGAGAAAGACGAGGTCATCGATGTCATTCTTCACCAGCGTCGTGAAAGGAACGAGCAGATAGAAGGCTCTGCCTCTAGATTCCCTAACCATCTACTACGGAGATAGTGAGTGTGACACCTCTACCGTCCAAGTGCCTGGTCTGACGTCCTTCATAGTAACCTATGCTTCCAGCCACTCAAAAGTGACATCGCAATGGCTGTCCGGGATGTCAGAGGTGCTCACCTGGGTCATTTAATCACCGCTCGAGGGATCGTCACTCGCGTATCCGAAGTAAAGCCCCTCCTGCAAGTCAACGCATACACATGCGATGTCTGTGGCTCGGAAACCTTCCAGGAAATCCACAGCAAGTCGTTTTCTCCTATATTGGACTGCGAGAACGAAAGCGAGTGCAAGAAGAACGGTATCAAGGGTTCCTTGCACATGCAGACGCGAGCTTGCCGTTTTAGCCCGTTCCAGGAAGTCAAAATACAGGAAATGGTAAGCTTATTGCCATCGTATGTATATTCTGAAGGACTCTCTTTGACAATTATGTCAGGCTGACCAAGTGCCAGTCGGCCACATACCGCGGTCGATGACGGTCCATGTCCATGGGACTCTCACAAGGCAGATGAATCCTGGAGACGTGGTCCACTTAGGCGGCATCTTCCTCCCCATACCCTACACTGGATTCCAAGCCATTCGCGCCGGCTTGTTGACGGATACCTACCTCGAGGTCCACCACATTCACCAACTGAAGAAACAATATAATGAAATGGAGATGACGCCGGAGATTGAACGAGCTGTCGCAGAACTCAAACGTGATCCCGCTCTTTACAACAGACTGGCTCAGAGTGTTGCGCCTGAGATCTACGGACACGAGGACGTCAAGAAAGCGTTGGTTTTGTTGCTCGTTGGAGGCGTAACCAAAGTAACTGCGGATGGCATGAAGATCAGAGGAGACTTGAATATTTGTCTAATGGGTGATCCTGGTGTGGCCAAATCTCAGCTACTCAAGTATATAACGAAGATCGCGCCCAGAGGTGTGTATACCACAGGAAAGGGTTCATCCGGAGTTGGTCTTACGGCGGCTGTCATGCGAGACCCTGTAACGGACGAAATGGTGTTAGGTATGCCTTAGGATGCTCTGAAAAGATACTTGACTAATATGTATACCAGAGGGCGGAGCTCTTGTCCTTGCTGACAACGGAATATGCTGTATCGACGAATTCGACAAAATGGAGGAGTCAGATCGAACCGCAATTCACGAAGTCATGGAGCAGCAAACAATTTCAATTTCCAAAGCTGGCATCTCGACCACTCTGAATGCTCGTACATCGATTTTGGCGGCAGCTAATCCTCTATACGGCCGATACAATCCTAAAGTCTCTCCAGTCGAGAACATCAATCTTCCCGCCGCGCTATTGTCGAGGTTTGACTTGCTATTCTTGATACTCGATAAGCCATCAAGAGACGACGACGAGCGCCTCGCGCAGCACGTCACCTATGTCCATATGCACAACCATCACCCAGCCTTAGAGCATGATGTGATAGATCCTCTTATCATGAGGTAGGTCAATCGTTTATCGCCTACTGCTCAAGTCGTTTATTCATTCCAGGCATTACATCGCCATTGCTCGTACCAAGCGCCCAATTGTTCCACCACGGGTGTCCAGTTACGTTGTTGACTGTTATGTTCGGCTTCGGAAAGTGGGCAAAGAGGAGGAAGAGCAGAACAAATCACACACTTATACCTCTGCCCGAACCCTCCTGGGTATCCTCCGTCTCGCACAGGCACACGCTCGTCTTCGTTGTGCAGACGTCGTTGAACGCGAGGATGTCGACGAAGCATTACGGCTTATGTCGTGCAGCAAAGAGAGTCTCCAAGAGGATACGGACAAGGAGTATGACCCGGATAGGTCCACCACGTCCCAGATATACCGGCTTATGAAAAGCATGGAGCGATCCGGTGACAGAACACCTAAACGACGCCCCCAGAGGCGGCAGAAGAAGTTCGGCAAAGGTCCTGCAGGGGAGCGTGACATGGATGTTGACTCGGATGAAGACGACGACGAGTTATCTATGGTTGATGTCCGAGCTAGGGTAATGAACGCTGGGTTCACCGAGGTGCAGCTCATGGACACAATCTCTGAAGTAAGTGTATTATTCCTCGAGAGATATATGAAGTTGACTTGGCAACTAGTACGAGGATATGGATGTCTTGATGCTCGTCAAAAACGGGTCAAAGATACGGTTCATTGGATGATCCACAACCTTCCATAGATTCGTCCATTCTCTCTATGAGAAAGCCTCGATACCTCATAGTGGGACAGCCATCGACGTAAACATTCCAATCGTTGTCTGTCCGTAGGTCGATGGCTGTCCGAGTCGTTATCCGCGTTTTGTACTTGTATAGTGAATAGCTTGGCTTTCTTTTGCTTCATGTATTTGTGTTAGATTATGCCAGTGATACCGCTCTATCGCTTTGAAACCATGCTTGGAGAGCTAATTGAGATGTGAATGCCTACTTCCGTGATTCGGCCGTCGACGCGGTTAGGCTCAAGACCAGTCGTTACAGATAGTACATAAAGGCTTGCAAGTTATTACCCGCTTATGCATCGAAAACAGAAATTCGCCGAGTGATTTTCTCGCTCACTTACTCAAACATAAAACGCCCAAGACTTTCGAGTGTGATGCATATTGCAACGCGTTTAGTCGTCTATATTATAATGTCTTTGCTAGTATATCGGTTAGTACACGCGCCTGTCATACACTAGTATCGCGCGAAAGCTGGGTTCGACTCCCAGGCAGAGAGATATTTTGAGCAAATTTTTTTCGTTCCCCTCAAAAAGCTACAACGGTACCCCTCACCCCAGACTGGACGGCCCAAGGGACCAATTTACCCATTACTACATGTGTTCCAGGCTCCAGTCCGCTTGACTGATGAACGGACCAAGGGATATTTCGTAGAAATGTATTTAGTACTATATGTTATACAAGGGCTAGTGCAATTCAGAATCGCAACTATCTCACTCAAGACTCCAATCTAGACAACCTGCCCTATGAGGCATGCTCCCAGCTACCACCACTACCATCTGGGCTAGACGGTCGACTCGCGCTATCTCTCCGCTCAGGCTCCCGCTCAGGCTCGTCACGATACTTGGGTGTCGGGGCTCCTCCAGCAGTCGAGGGCTCGTCGTCCAAAAACCCGGAATGAAATCCCAATCTATCCACACGTTCATGCGGCTGATTTCCTCGAAGAGCTGCACCCTCGTCTGCATCTTCGTCGTCATCGGACAGCTCCCCGAAGGCATCATAGAGTTCCCTTGTTGGGCGGTTGCCCGTGGGGAGCGTACTGCGACGTCCGGTGGCAAGAGCGCTCATGGAAAGATCATCACCGGCGGGCAGTGCATTGTAGTGGGCGAGACGTGCTTTGCGTCGACGCCAGAAAAATACACCCATTCCAATGGCAAATAGGGCGACTGCGCCGATGGCTCCAAAAAACCATTTTTGGCTGGCTACGAGGTTCGAGAGGCTCGGGAACCAGCCAACGTCTGCAGATGGGACTGGTGTGCTAGTTGGACCGGGCAACGCAGAGGAGAACGCAGGGTTGGTATTTTCGCCAGGCGCAGTGCCGTGGTCGTCCGGAAGATGTGCAGTAGGTTTGCTGAGAACCTTCGTAGATGTTATGGTTGGTGTTGGGAACACTGGAGGTACGATATGAACAGGAAGGACGTTATCCACAAGAGGGACCTCGAATGTCAAAGCTTTCGCAGGATCAATGGTTGAGCCCCAGAATTTCATGTTCCATCCCAGGAATGCGCCATTGCTAGTCTCTGGTGTTTCTTGGTCCGAGACTTTGATGGTCCAGTTACCGACAGGATCTTCACCCCTAGCACAAGGTCAGCACACGGAGGGGTAAATTAGAGAGATGATATCCACCAATGCTTGACAGACATAAACCTCCATCCAGGGAATCCGGTGGTGGCTCTATCGCCAACTCGACGCTTTGCCAGAACGCTCTTGAAGCCCTTGGGGCTTGTGAGCTCAACTTCGACATCGCCACGTGTTCGGTGGTCTATCCACACTTTAACATTGATGTGTTCCAGAGCCTCGAAGTTGTTTTCCTGCAGCATCTCCTGGGTGATTGTGATGGTGCTCGTGATACCGCCTTCGGTAATGAATTGACCACCAGAGTAGTTCTCTTCTGTATCCATGGTGCCATTGTTAAGTTGAACCGCCGGGGTCTCGAACCACGCTTGAGGCTTGACAAGCTGCCAAGACTGGGCTGCTGTGACATATCTCCCCGCATCTAAGACGCCGAAACCATACTTGTAACTGTAGAGCCGGCCATTCGCTGTAGCTTCCCAGTCGGGATCTTCTGGGTTGATCAGACGAGCGGTTTCGACGCACAGGTGCTGAATGTCGCGCCATGATAAATCAGGACTGAACGTGGTAGGCGTCAGTTTGAAATGCAATCCGAAGTGTAATCAAAACTTACCGAGCCTCTAATGCCAGAGCAAATACGCCAACAGCGTTTGGAGCTGCTGCTGATGTTCCACCATGGGATTGGGTGCACGCGTTTTTTCCCTTGTCGGAGGTTACCTGGAAATGTTGTTTAGCGAAGGAATCGGTATAAATTTGAAGGCAACGAACGATGTGCTTGCCACTCCCAGAACTGTAAGCGACGACCATGTTGGCTGCGCATGGTTCCGAATAATATGGATGCAAGCCCTTGTAGTCAACCGCAGACACTGTCACAGAATAGATGCTATTGGTGTACCCATCGAAGTTGCACTGGTCGCCGCTGGCCGCACCATTCCCACTGGCAAAAACAAAGATAGAGCCCTTTCCACCCCTGCCGTTGTTGATTCCATTGACGACAGCCTTGTCGATGAGATACCCGGGGCCTTCCATGGCCTGGCCATTGTCAGGGGGTCCCCAGCTGCAGCTGTAGATAGAAACGTTATGGAAACCATAGTTGAGCGCAGCTGCCTCGTCCACGTCGGATATAGGCCCTGAGAGGATGCGGACGCCTGCAACCTTGGATTCGTAAGCGATACCGATTCCACATGCATTGTTCTTGACTGCTGCAATCTGTCCAGCACAACGTGTTCCATGGTGGTCGTCGAACTTCTTCGGAGTGGGCAGCGGTTCATGATCGTTAAAGTCATACGAGTCGTCGGCATCCTGTTAGAAGCATTAGAATATACTAAGTAACACGAATTGAAAACTGACAAAATTGTCTTTGAGATCATCGCTCGTATAGTCGAGACCATCGTCCACGAGAGACGAAATAACGCCTTTGCCAGTAAATCCCATCTCCCACACGGGAGTTACGTTCATCATGTGTTCTGGGTAGTCGTTGTTGACCAGGTGCCACTGTTTTGAGAACAAGGGATCGGCGATGCCGAAATGTGAGGCGACACCTTCAGAGGATGGTTGAAGGGGTGGAGGTGCACGTTTTATCCGTCGACGTAGCGTCTGTCGCGAGAGATATCTGGTGGATGAGACGACTGCTCGAGCACGAACAGCGTCCTCTGAGCGCGACGCCCAATGCACGTTCTCTGCCGCCTCTACACTTCGACGCAGGGTGTTAAAGATGTGGAGGACGGGATCGGGGTCGGGGTCATTGCTCCGTGAAGTCAGGTCTGGTTTTGGGGCTCGGACAAGCCACATGTTCATGAGTTGGCCAGCCTGCTCGACAACCTCCACGCCCAGAATAGCTGCGATTTCGGTCAAAGATGCTCCTGCCAGCGGATCATGTTCAAGGACATAGTAGTTGTGTGTGGTGTAGGAGCGCTTTGCGGGAATAAAAGCGAGAACAGAATGCTGAAGGAGGGCGAGGACAAGAGTCCAGGGCAGCTTCATGAGGAAGACTGCGGGGTAAAGGAGCGTAAAGCTACGTGGAGGTATAGAGATGCACGAATGTTTTGACGGAATTCAAACTCTCTATCTCGCTGTTACCTCAATCTCGGCAGACTCCGTCGATCATGCGCCCCAGTCATTTTACCAAAACCTTGACACTGACACTGCACTGACATGCTCTCTTCGTTGTATTTTATTCAGGTACGTACAACTTTAGAACCGAAAAGATAGATGGAGCGGATTTATTGCACACCAATCGGTCTACTGGATTTGGGTGGTACCTCAGGCTCGTCTCGGTACCTGGGTGTGCGCACTGTCCCCGCTGTTGACAAAGCGTCATCGTGGAGGAAGCTGGAATGGAAGCCCAGTCCCACAGACATCCGATCCTGAGGATGAAGACCAGCAGATGGTACAAGACCTGCCGGTTCCGCGCCATACCCGCCACTAACCCCACTCACGGAATCCGTTCCATCGTGGAGTGTAGAGTAGTTCCTCATCCGGTTCTGGCGTATCCTGAAGAAGATGCCGACAACAAGCATTGATAGCAGTGAGCCGCCGATGAGGCATCCAGCAAATATCTTGTGGGAACAGACGATGTGTGACACTTCAACAAGCAAGTCGCTATACTTCAGTTTCGCATTAGCCGCGGAGCTTTGGCTGGGCATGTGGGAGGTGGAGGCCGATGCGGAGGCCGAAGTAGCTGTGGGTGCTGCGCTCTCAACGTGAAGGAAGGCAGTTGGTTTGATGTGCTCTTTGGTGACGCTTGGAACATCAATGACCGGTCTGTAGGGAATATCGACAGGGGGGAGGACATTGTCGACAACAGGAACCTCAAATTTTTCGGCTTTCAGTGGGTCAATGGTTGTACCCCAGAATTTCATCTTCCAGCCAAGGAATTTGCCTTCTTCATCTGCCGAGTTCTGGTCCGAGACTTTGATCGTCCACTCACCAAGAGGATCTTCCCCCCTACGATGACAATGAGATCCCAAGGGTACAAGGGAAAACGCAATGGGACTTACCAGTGCTTGATGGACATGAAGACCCAGCCCGGAAAGCCGTTCTTCGAGTCATCACCAGATCTTTTCTTTCCCAAGATACTCTTAATACCCTTGGGGCTAATAACCTCAACCTCGACATCTCCTCGTCGAGTATGATCGATCCAGACTTGAACGTTGATGTGCTCCAGCGACTCGAAATTGTTCTCCTTCAACATTTCCTTGGTAATGGTGATCTTGCTCGTCACACCGCCAGGCCCAATAGGTGTACCACCGGAGTACTCCTTCGATACATCCATCTTTCCATCCGCAAGCTGGACCACAGGAGAATCAAACCATGCCTGAGGTTTGACCAGGTCCCACTTTTGGGCGGCTGTGACGAATTTGTAGGCATCGAGCACACCATAGCCATACTTGTAGCTGAATTTCCTGCCAGACGCGGTAGTCTCCCAGTCAGGATCCTTAGGATTGACCATCTTGGCGGTTTCAATGCTCAAGTATTGTATATCGCGCCAAGTGAGTTCCGGCCTAGTGGGAAAATGAGAACGATTAAACATGCTTGAGAATAGTACCTACCGAGCTTGGACGGCGAGGGTGAATACTCCAGCCGCGTTAGGAGCAGCGGCCGAAGTTCCACCATGATTTGTCGCACACTCATTCTTGCCTTTGTCGGTTGTCACCTGGTTAAGAAGAGGCTCAGAAAGTTTCTGGACGCATCGAAAGGTAACAACATACGATGTGGTTTCCGCTTCCGGAACTATAGGCGGTCACCATGTTGGCTGCACAAGCCTCAGAATAGTAGGGGTGTTGTCCTGTGTAATCGAGGGCCGAGACGGTCACAGAATAGATGCTGTTTGTATATCCATCGTAATTGCACTGATCCTCGTGTCCTCCTCCGTTGCCACTGGCGAAGACAAAGATTGAGCCCTTGCCGCCTCTGCCGTTGTTGATACCGTTGACGACAGACTTCTTGATGAGATATGAAGGAGAACCCATCGCCTTCCCGTTGTCCGGGGGTCCCCAGCTGCAGCTGTACACAGAAACGTTTTGATATCCGTAGTTGAGAGCAACGGCCTCGTCCACGTCGCTGATTGGTTTGGACAAGATGCGGATACCAGCAATCTTGGCTTCGTGGGCAATCCCAACACCACATGCATCGTTTTTGGCTGCAGCAATTTGCCCAGCGCAGCGTGTACCGTGGTGGTCGTTGTCCTTTTTGGGGTAAGGGAGAGCTTCGTGGTCGTTGAAGTCGTAAGAGTTTACTGGGTCCTGTGCGACTATGAATATGGGATACGGTCATGAATTATGCGCGTTACGCACGAAGTTGGGCGATAGATCATCACTGGTAAAGTCCAGCCCGTCATCTACAACGGCAGCAATGACGCCCTTGCCGGTGATTCCCATCTCCCACACTGGGGCGACGTTCATCATATGTTCAGGATATTCATCATTGACCAAATGCCACTGCTGAGGGAAAGCGGGGTCCTTGAAATCAAAGCGCTGCTTCACACTTTCCACAGAAGCAGGTTGTCGAACTGCAGGGGGTGCCCGTTTGGCTCGTTGACGTAGCACCTGCCTTTCGAGATGGCGGACAGAGGATACGACTTCGCGAGCATGTAAACCTTCTTCAGACCGCGCCGAGAGATGAGAGGAGGCCCTGCCACGTAACGACTGGAATTTCTCCATGACGGGGTCGTGTTCCTCATGTTCTCCACGGCGCACCAGATCAGAACCAAGAGGCTTTGGGGCGCGCACCAGCCAGTGGTGCTCAAGTGATCCAATCATCTCGACCTTTTCCACTCCTAACGACTGCAGAACATCGTCCAGCGATGCACCTTCGTAAGCCTCGGGAATGTACTCCACTGCGTAGTAGTAATGGGTTTCATACGCGCGCGGTGTGGTTGTAGCAAGGGCAAACTTCGATGCGAGGAGGGAAACGACCAGCGTTAAGGGGAGCAGCATTGTACAACAATGTCAAGAGAATCAACCAGGCCAGAGACTGCTTTAAAAGCCATCGCTAGGTAGGGGTAACCCTGCGCCATCAAAACCAGTGCATCAAAGGCCGATGGCGGTGAAACGCGGGGCATTGGTCCGTCATGACATTCAATTCCTGGACTGTCGACAACTTGAAATTTGGAATGTCACAGGATGCAGAGACCGATACTTAGAATTTAGGTCTTCAATTTGTGGAAAGACTTGAGAGAAAAAACGCTGAAATTAGCCTACTAGCTTGAAAGGTTGCGCTCAGACAGTGAAGGTATTGAAAAACTTTAAGTATTCTCTGTGACTGTTGTTTCAGAAAGCTAACTCGTACATCCGGTCAAAGTACTTACTATGTCTGCGGGAATGAAAGCGTGAATGCAAGATGGGATGGTACGCGATGGTTAGAATGGTTTGGAAATTTGATGGGCGATCAATTACTTTCAAAAAGCGCCAGTGCCATGGCCCACAAGTCAAGCTTCAAGTCAAGGTTAGAATATCCGCCGAATATAGCTACAGATGACTACGTTATACACGAAAGATTAAACTCGAATTAGTCTACACCGAAAGTAAAAAGGCGTGTAATTACATATATTATCTGGCCAACTCTTCACATCCAGCCAAACAGTAAGCATGTTTACCGTTTACATCCCAGGTATCGATTATCATGGACAGCATTGGAGTGTTTGGAAGCGTAAATGTGCCACCTTTCGGGAAGGGTTTAGAGTGTGACTCTAAAAGATCACCAAGTATTCCTCCCAAGCGAGCTGAAAGTGCGTTATATGTTTTGGAGCCATCTACAATCTCACCCCGTTCGAGATTGTCAAAAAGTGACGACTATCGTCCAGATAAGGTTCAGTTCGCGTGAATAATAGTGGAAGCAGCTTACCCCATCGTGTACAGAAATTTGCAGTTGGTTGTTGTGTTCGTCCTGGAGCATGAAATACATTTGAAAAATATAGCGGACATATTCGTGGTCACTATCGTTGCACTTGACGCATGCTTTCTCATTGTGTGAAAGACTAAAGGAGAGTCAGTAAGAGGAATATTATAGGCATTTAAGACACTCACTCCCGCTTGCATTGAGTACAATGACCAATAATTGCGTCGCTCAGTTTCCATGGGCGAAAGTCGACGACTCTTGCAAAGATCCGGCTCTTATTTGGGGATTTGCTGGAGGCTTGTAATTCTGCGATGGTCCCGCCATGATGCGCCGATACTAAAGTTCCTACAGGCACAGCTTCTACAGGTTTGGCTTTGACAGGGTCTCTGGCTGAGGAGGATACTGCGTAGATCCCAAGGTCCTTTTGCCACTTTTCCTTGCGCCTGTCGTCAACATATTCAACCTCAGAAAAACCGACAATTTCAGAGGACGTACTGCTTCAGCGCATGAAGGGCCTGGTCATCAGTGTTTGGATGAAGGAGGTGTATTAAGCGCTCTACACCTCCAAGTTGCCCTCGGAAATGCCTAGCTGTGGTGCTTTGTTTCAACCTCAGCTTCTTGATGGCGTAGAACGATCCAACTTGGACAGTCTTTGCCATTTCGGCCTGATTGTTGAAAAGAACAATCTTCAAGATCCGACCATCGAGCCCTGCACCGCCCCATGCGTTCTGTACCCTCCCTGTGAAAAGTTCATCGCGAGAGGTATAGTCGGTGACATATATACACGACGTCCCGTCGCCTTCATATACGGCGTGTAGAACCTTGGATGAATCTGAGCTGGTGTGGATGTCATTTATTGAGTCAGCAACGGACCTCTACGACACAGTGGAAGTGTTTTCCTTCGACAGCTTCATTGATGGTCTTATTCTCGAACTCGTCGCTATGGTCCACGCTGTTATTATCGTCTTGCCAGGCCTTTTTACGACTAGACTGAGATGAGTAACACGTGCAGGATAAAGGGAAGGGTACATTGACACACTCAAGAAACGCCTTGAAGTTGTCGTTTATGGGGCCATCCTCTTTGACGTCCAATTTCTGAATCTTCTTTTCGACGACTTTGCCCTCAAGATAGCCGCCATGAGAGATCATCATGCGAGCGTTTTTGATGGAAAAGTATTCCCCGGTAAACATTCCCTGAGCTACCTCCACAGCATCGTCCCATGCCTCGATTTTGAGGACATAATCTGCAAGCTTGGGTGAACACCATGATGCCTGAACTGGCGGGACAGCGGCATTGATTGTGTAGTCGGTAACATATAGGCTGTATACGCCATTGTCGTTGAGATGACCGTTCAGAACCTGCAGTAAAAGCGGGTCTGAGCAATAAATAGGTACATGAGCTCCGTTCCATAATACCTCGACGGTGCAGTCAAAATAACCGCTGGGAGGTACGAGGGGGCCTGCCTCTGAGATAAGCCTATGTTGTCGTGTAGATTTTGAGAGGGTCACATTGCACGCATCGCCAACCTGGTGGACTTTCATGGTGCTTTCCCTCCGTGTCTCTATCTCTGCCCACCAGTCTGCCATCTTGAGACAGTAGCGAACCTCTGCCTCGTCCGGTTTGAAAAAAGGCGAAAAAGGATAACCGAAGTCGCCTCCTAGGCTCTCCGACAGAGGGGCACCATTCAGATTGCCATGTCGTATCTTTCCTGTGGAGGGTGAATATATGGCCCATTGCAGCTTGTCATGGTAACCGATGCCCATAATATTTCCAAGCCAAGATGAGATCTGGAGGCCATTCAACCCCAATTGAGCTTACATAGACAAAATATACGTACTCTTAGATCCCGCACAATGAGGACGTCTCCTATGCTAGGATGAGGTATCCAACCTTCGTATTTCTTGGTATAACAATTAATCTTGAAGTTGGAGCCAGTAAGATTCTCGCCCGTGGCGGTGCTAGGATCAACCAATGCGACGCTGCAGTACAATTCTTTTGAAAATTGAGCTATGAGGATCTGCCAATTAATTTGAGGGCTTTATTTCCGAACCTCCTGTGCTCGTCTTTTTTGGTGCCGATGCCTGGACAACGACTCCGATCGCATTGAACAGTGTGAGGTTGGAGACATTTGCCAGTGGATGATAGCGTTGGCCCTGGACACGTTTGAAAATGGTTATAAAAATATGTGCATACTTCATTCATGCTTACCGTAGGTGTCACAAGGCCAGCGGTATGTGGTGACAATACCTCGGGGGTTGTTTGATCGGTTAAGCAGGCTACTATTTTGTTGTTCGGAGGATGTGGAGAGCTTTGGTCGGGTGTGGGTGCAGTACGAATTGGGGAGAGAGTCCGTTGGTGGATTGTAGGCAATGCTGTGGTCTCAGCATGTACGTTGTCACTCGCGGAGGCCACTGTCTGTTTCGCGGAAGTGGAAGCCGACCCTTGTCTAAGAGCTCTTGCTTTCTTGAGGAGCGCCCTTCTCTCCTTCCTTAAAATTTTGGGCGCCTGCGCTTCTTGAGATTGCATGGGAATGACTAGAGGTCTCTCGGTCGTATTAACGGTAGCAATATATGGCAGCGAGTCTCCTGGCATTGATGGAGGAGAGCTCCTCGAAGTCGGTTGATATTGCTCTCTTGGCGGAGATGCCGCGAACGGTAATTCCGCATTTTCTATGTAATCGACCGGCAGAAACCAAGAGTCTTCAAATTTCTCGGCTTTTTCTTTCACTATTCGATGACTCGGAGTGAGTTACTATTTCAATGCAACCCATAGAAACGCACACTGCCAGGTGTCCACAATTGTACAGGGGCCTTGACGTTTGGTGAACTTGATGGTGACGCCTTCTTCATAGACCAGTTTCAATGGAATGGTGCAGAGCCGAGACGGCTTGGCACTTTTCTCTACTTGGGCAGATCTGAGCGCGAGCAGGAATTCGTCTTGGGCCTTGAGTTCGATGTCAGAAAAGAACTCGGCACAGGAGCCTGCGAATTCAACATCAAAGCGAAGGCGGGATCCAAAACCAGTGGATTCGATGATCGCCTTGTGCTTTGTTGTGGGGCGCCATGTCATGAAACACTTGCAGACTATGTATCCCGAATCGTCCTCCAGACCATTGTCGAGAATATCGTTAGGATTCCGTTCTGGCTGCGTATCGAATACATCCGAGCGATGGAGTTTTGTGCTCTTGGGCGGATGTATGTCGTCCGACGCGACGCGCTTCATTGTTGGTCGAAAAGCGCAGCGTCTGCACGTGGAAATCCGATCCAATGATGTCACATGTGATCTTACCTTGGCGACCTCTCCTCGTGCTCCTGAAGCTTCATCTTATGGCTGCAATCCACACGAGCACATCCAACTTTAACTTGTAGCATTCTCGGTTTAACGATACCTCCAATATCTAAGGGCTTAACTCACGAACTTTCAAGTTCATGAACTCTAATCCGTCGCAATTCCGGCGTCCATGGTCTCCAGATCCTTTTGAACCCAGTGCTTCTAGCTCTCGGGATCGGGCAGATGATTTCAATACGTACGACAGGCCCTCCAAGCGACAACGCCGCGAGGCTTCGGATGTTTCTGTCGAAGCGCTAGACCTTGCTGATTATTCAAAAACTCTTCGGACCCGTCAACAGGATGGGGATGCAGAATACCCACCATATCCGTCACCCATTCGTCCACTTGCAAGGCTAGATAGCCTACAATTGACTTCCTACGCAAGCCCTTCATTTAATACGCACTCGAGTTCTCTCCCGTCAAAGCGACCATTTTCTCAACCTCCCCCCTCGAGATACAAAGGTTCCACCTCTTGGCAGCCCTACGACTTATCTTCCGAAGCTCACGTTCAATCCCAAGACTCCGAAATTGACATCTCCCACTTTCCAGCGTGGTCTAGGAACTGGTATAATACCCACAAATCTATACCCAGACCAGTATCTCCACCTGAAATCTATACCCCAATTCCCGCATCACATTTAAATACAAAACGATCACCTTTTGAACCAGGACAGCTATACCCAGACTCTGATGCCCTTTCTCCTGATCCATATGGTATTGCTCACGCCTCATCCCATGGCCATGACTCTACACGAAATCTTCTTCCTTGGGGTCCCGATCCTCTTGACTCCTCTCCCCTCCACTCATCGCTTAAAGAACAGCGCATGCGGATGTTGGAGCGTGAATTTGGGTCGACGGTCAAAGGCAATGGTCATGCCGCATCTGATGATGGCCGACTTTTGGACGAGAACGGGAAGCCTCTCATCGGTACGGTCAACACCAGGGGTAATTTAGTCACGCAAGGTCCGAAGAAGCGCGTGGCTCTCAGGATGCTGCAGCTAGTTTTGACACTTACCGCAGGTGTTCCATCAATATATGCCGCTGTTGTATGTTGCTACTCCATCATTATCCTCCCCAGGCATTAATTTTCCCCTCTAGGTAATTAAACCGAGTGAGCCTCCGCCTCCTGCAGGAAAACCACCTGCTTTTGTCCTGTACATTCTTTCAGCCCTTACATTTTTGCTTTTACTCTATTTATTCATCTTCCGACCTTGTTGCTGCGCCGGTAAGCGATCGAAAGGCCTAAATATGCCCTTTTCAAATGGGATGATGGTTCTTCCTATCCACGCTTCGGACGGTAAAAAAGGAAAGACTGGCAAAGGAGGGAAGAAAGCAAAGGAAGCGAATGGCGGAGACGTTCAGGTAAATCTTATAGTAGATCCGGAGGCATTTGGAAGGCGTGAAGAGAGCAGTGAGGGAGAAGAAGACCACCAAGACTGGATTGGCAGTACACCCGGAGCCTACAACGGCAGGATAAAGAGGAACCGTAGGCCACGTCGTAAGAGCGTGTTTGCAGGCCTCGCCATGGAGGAGGATTGGAAAAGGGCGCGAGGGTGGGCGAAGAAGTTAACCTTTGTGGACGCCGCTCTGTTGTTTGCATGGAGTTCGGCGTTCGTTTTCATTATGATTGGGAAACGGTGTCCTAGTGGGAGATTTAATGGATGGTGCGTTCACTTGACGGTTTTAATCCTAGGCCTGCATATCTCATTTCAGTACCCAGGTGCAACGCGTACAACGTTTCGTCAGCTGCAGCATTCCTACTCTCTGTTGCATTCGGTGTCAGCATCTTTTTCGACGTCAAGGACTTAAACGACAGCAAAGTCTCGCCTCGAACTCGGACATGATTCATTTATTTCTCCCTTCAGCACGATTATGACTACATGTACTTCACGATTCACGACATATTTACCATGACTCTGGCTTCCACCATTTCGACTACTCCGCATACTCTCCCATCTATTTTGTACACATTCTCCTACACCATTTCACAAGCTCTATCATATACATAGTGTTGATTCACAAATTATTCATGACGATCAATGTCATGATGTTCTAAATTTAGATCCGTCTTCCACCCCACCCATAACCACATAAAACGGATATGGTAAACAATCCAGCTGATTTCGACCTTTTCAGATTACTGAGTTCAACAGAATGCAGATATTGAAGCACTCATACTCTCTGGAGAGTTCTTCACCGGCCCCGAACGATCTTCTTCGCCAAGTAGATCTCCCTCACCAGACGCTGGTTGGCATGACCATGAAATGAGTGAAGAAGCCAAAAGAAAAGAGGAGCAAGGGCTTGACTATGACCCTGATGAAGAACGCCGGGATCTTCAAAAGGCTCAGGAGGACTATGGGGAGTCGATAGGTATGGGCCCCGGACGCACAGGAGTGAAGGGTGTGATACGGGACCGAGACGAGTGAGAGAGGTTGAGCAGGGAGAAGAGAGATCGTGAAGTTGATGAGGTGAAGAGGAAAATGGAGAAGAGCAGTCTGGGAGGGAAAACATTTCTGGAGGAGGAAAGGGAGAAGGGGGTGGATGAAAAGGTGGACGAAATCGTGTTCAAGGAAAGGCAGGCTGCTGCTGATAGGAAGACAGATGTCTTTGGACGCGTCAGAGAGGGCCGTTTTGGACACTTGCGGGAAGTGGGTGCAAAGGGCTTTCTAAATGGCGTCGAGAACGAAGAAAAGGGTATCTGGGTCGTCCTGCATCTCTATGATTCGGTATGTCTATTCAGTTCCCAAATATTCTATGATGGTAATCCGATGCGAAAACAGTCTCTAGAAAGATGTTATCTTGTCGACGGCACATTGGCGCGGTTAGCTCGTCTGTATCCGGACACGAAATTTCTTCGAGCACGCGCTGCTGCCTTGGGATTTGCAAAGAAATCTTCTGTATCGCATTCTTCGAAGTCACGATATCAAGATGACGACGACGACGACGACGATCCATATGGAGAGAAGGAGGACGAAGAAGATATCGACGATGACAATGTCGATTTGGATATGCTCCCAACTATGTTGGTTTATCGTGACGGGGAATTGGTTCACAACTGGGTAAGAGTGGATTGGGAAGCAGGACAGGCTGGCCTTGAAGAGTGGTTGGATCAGTCAGTCTTCTATCCTTGCTCCTTGACCTATCCAATCTGATATCCCTGCAGGCATCACATCCTCCCCCGTCCTGAATCTATGCTCGGAGCAAGTAACAACCTTGGTCTTCCCAGTGATACCGATGACGATGACTTTGATTTACTATGGAGCGACGACGAAGACGTGGATCATTGCCCTTAATTCTCACCCACCAATTATATATCCTGATTTTTCTTCCTTTCCGTTTGAATTCTATATCGTAAGTACATACTTGGTAATGTACGTTTTTCAGTCATATATACCACTCTTAGACTTGTAGCCGACTGACAAAATGGACCTACGACTTGAGATCAATTGAAAAAATTCGCGCCAACTAGCAGCGGCCCTACTTTTAGTTGGGGGCGGTTGGGGGACGCCACGATGGCAACCTGGATTGCTTAAACTCAGAGGCGGGCCTCCCAGGAAGTGTGTCCGAGTGAACTAAAATGGTCCTGAAACCTTGAAATCATCCCCATCTCATTCAAGGATGCCGTGTACAACGACGCCTGCAGACCCAAATCATCAGG
>JAFLHD010008883.1:0-19846 GCA_018856295.1 Blastosporella zonata | reverse complement strand
CAATCGTCCTGTACATAGTGCATTCACGAACAAAGGCTCTGTATGACTACAGACCATCTTATGAGGAACCCAGCATCAAAGAGTCCAGCTTCCCAGTCGAGAAGGAACAAATGCTCTCGCCATCCTCTTTCACCCCACACCTCAATCAGTGTAGTTCGGAACACCTTGTCGGCGACCATTCGGTGTCGCCAGAATCGAAGGACTGCAATGTGCTGTGGCGTTACGTTGTTGATAGAGGATATTAATGCAGTCGAAGTGCTGCGTGATAATGCTTTGGTAACGCGGTGTAAGGATATGAGCAAGGGTGTTGAAGTTCGCTGGATAGTGTGGTTCTTGAGATAGTCGCGGGACATAAAAGGTAAGCAGCATAGCATGAACGCGTCCGAAAGTAGTGGGATGTTCGTTCTCATCGATGTGAAATGTATAGTTCCGTGGTTGTTGGGTTCAAGACGAGTTTGAAAGCAGCGCAAGACGGTTTCCATGTCGCTATATGCGACGAAGTCCAGACACAGACTAGGATTTTCATCATGATTCTCGGCTGATGTCAAATGATCAAGATTTTCGGATGACGTGTCATTGTTGAACGTATCGGGAAATACGACTGAGCGGAAGGAAGCTAGTAAATTGGTTTTAGGTTTTTTAACAGACCCGGCAAGGTCAATAGAAATGTCAAACCTGATAACTGTTTCTTTTTACGAAACTAAACATCGGGTGTCAGTATCATGGATGAGGATATTGATGTTCACATTACCTGGATGGAATGCCTCCAGGCCGGCGAAACCAGAATCCAGACCAAGGCGGATACGCGCCAATAAGAATCCAGATCAAGTCGCATGGTCCATCCACATATTTGAAGACTGGATCGAAGGAGATACGAAATATCTTGAGGATGCCGGACCTCTATGGTTCCATCCCTGATGCACTTCAAAATGCTACAAATCGATATAGACACAACCTCTGATTGGTTACGATGCAAACAAGCAAAACTACTAAGCAAGACCTCGCAATTCGAAGGCCAGGCGGAAGATGTTGGTGTGAAAACGGACAGCAGTGCTCTATATGACTCCAGGCGTTCTCTTTTCCGGGTTATAGCCTTCGAACGGACCCAGGATAAGATAAGCACCGCTGTCAATAGCCCAAGAGCGACAAACGCTGGCAGCCCATCGAAGTAGTGCGTGAGACGCGAGCAATTCTCCAGATACAGGGCCTTCAAAAAGAGCTCTTGAAAAAATTTGGCTTCCATACAGGGGAGCCTGCCTACTGCAACTTGACTAGACTGCGAGAACGTTTAGGAAGAACCAGCGAGCGTGACATTGACAGTGCAAATCGCGTGACATCAGTGCACGTGGGCGTGCCATGATATGTCGTTGGATCGATGGAAGAGCAGCTCCGATAACGCTCAAATGGATATTCATCTCCACAATCTCCCATATGACCTCAACGAATGGACTGTCACACGATCCATTGCCACTGTCGTACACTCAAAGGAGTTTACTCCTCGTCTGCATGACGAAAATGCCGTTGAACGCCCACTCAATTTCAGGGTCAAGCTCAATCCAAGTAAAGCAGGAGGCGTCGGGAACGATGGATCAGGACTTCTAACGTTCCCCACCTTCGCAATTGGAAACAAATTTCTGAATTGGATGGCAGACAGTCCTTTGAAGATCAAGGGCAAGAAGATCAAGTTTCGTCGAGGTGGAGAACCCCGCGAAGGAGTAGCACTCACATTGGAGAAAACCCCCTACGTTGATCCAGACATAGAAGAGGAATACCAACAGAAACTCTGGGACTTATCTGACAAGTTCCGAGTCAACGCCGTGCAATTTGGGGTTTTCTACCGGCCTACATATCCTGCCCACGAAAAAGATCCTCTCAAACCTCGTGCATTCTCAGTAGAATGGGAGCGAAGATATGACGTAGACAGTGAAGGATGGCTCGCATTCGAGTACAATCATAAAGTTATTCGAATCACGGTCCGTACACCACTCATGGAACGCCTCGCCATTATGCTGATTATTACTATTATCGTAGCTTGGAAGTGAAATGAAGGATCATATTGGCTCGAGCATTGGCATCAATTTTGCCAGCATACAGAAAATCGCTATTGGTTATGACGGGGATCCGTGTACGTATTGGTACAGGGAAGCTGATTGTGGGTTTCCATCGCTCACATTTGATATAGACATATGCTTCGATACCCTAACCCCTCCTATCCTTGAAGAGATTGAATTTTATCGACAGTTGACGGGCAACAACGCGAAGGATAACCGCAAGTTTAAACGCAGAATCGGATCGATACACCCCGGACACCAAGCAGTCGCAGCATATGCTCACCATCTTCGCATTCTCCTTCACAACAGCTCATTCGATATGGCCGACAGATTTAAGGAAATGTGCAAAATTGCGGGATTGGCGGACAGGATGATCATCCGTTGTGACGGGCCCAACAGAGTTGAAGCAAGTCGCATAGGGTTTTTTGCCCCCAAGAGATTATATAATATCCAGAACGAGTTCAAAAGGCTGCCGTGGTCTGTCGCCTTTCAACTGGAGTCCCTGTTACACAACGGTCTCCTCCACACCAATGATCTCTTGGATCTCCTGAGTCAAGTCGGCAGCCTCTGCAGAGCGCCACAACATGGTGAACGATATGTTGCTGCACTCCTCCGTCACTTTCACGAGAAACTTGAAGTTCGCTCCATCCGCCAATCGCCCGTGAAATGTTTCGAAGAAGTTCGTCGAACCTTTACCGTCATCGAAGGGACACTACCACGGAGCAATTTTCTCTGCTCGCATGTGACCTTCACTCCTACGCGAATGATCTTAGAAGGCCCCTACGCCACACAGTCCAACCGTGTCATCAGAATGTATGAAGATTTCTTGGATCATTTCGTTCGTGTGGACTTCCGTGACGAGGATCGGCTCCAATACCGATGGGACCGTGAAGTAGACGGCTCGACGTACCTCCAAGAGCGTGTCGGTGGTATACTCAAGGATGGATTTGAGCTCGCTGGTAGACGTTTCGAGTTCTTGGCGTATTCGAGCTCAGCGTTGCGCGAGCACGCTGTCTGGTTCATGGATCCGTTTCACCATCCTGAGAAGGGGTGGGTAAACTCAGAATATATACGGCAAACTCTTGGCGACTTCAAAGACACGGATCTTCTACGTCAACCGTCGAAGTACGCTGCCCGTTTGGCTCAAGCTTTCACAGCGACCGATCCGTCGGTTGCGATCCGTGCAAGCGAGTGGGAAGAAGTCGGAGATCTTGGTTCCACACCTTATCTCTTTACGGATGGTGTAGGGACTATTTCCAAATCCCTTGGTGATGAGATATGGGCTGCTTTGTGTGCTGGGCGTGGCGACCATGGCCTAAAATCCGTCCAGCCATCTGCGGTGCGTCAATCATATGGCATATCGCTGATATTTATGTTAATTTGTCGTTTCAGTATCAAATCCGCTTTCTGGGATACAAAGGTGTAGTCGGGGTAGATCTACAACTGGACACACATCCCAATGGCATCCGCATGCGGTTACGAAAATCTATGAGAAAATTTTCGGTGTCTAATGTGGAATTCGCAGACATAGAGATTGCCCAGTCGTTCGAGCATTGCAATACATGCTATCTTAACCGGTAATGGGCTTCCATACTCTTTTCGCGTATTCTAAAGCAACCTTCAGACCTCTCATAATGATTCTAGAGGACCTCGGTGTGAGGATGAATTCCTTTGTCGAGTTGCAAGAGATCGCAGTCGCAGAAGCGCGAACCATCAATGATTCCAGCCAACAATTCCGGAATGTACTAGATTCTCATGGTCTCGGACGGCCTTACCGATTATCGCATCTACTGAAAAGAATAGAGGATCTTGGGCTTGAACTTAACCCAAGGCAGAATGTTCCCGGATTCGACGATAAATTTTTCCGCCAACTTCGTCAAGTGTCAATGATGGATATTTTGCGGGACATCAAGCATAGCGCTCGTATACCCATACCGGAAAGTTACACCCTTGTTGGAGTGGCGGATGAAGGGCCAGCGTACCAGGAGGCTGGCATGGACAATGTATACACTCTCCCCGTTGGTCATATATTCGGTTTGTACAAAGGTACCTATGTACTGATGCATTGGTGTGCTGAAGCGTTCTTATTCCCAGCTTGCGTACAAAGTTCGCCCGACAAGGAACCCAGATGGCTAGAAGGGTCATGCTCGATCTTGAGAAGTCCAGTGGTTCATCCAGGCGATGGTTCGTTTGTCTTGCAGTTTTCAAATATTTCCCTAATTTGACGTATACAGTCCAGCGTGTTCGTGCGATAGGAAAGCCTCCGGAAGGTGTGCTTTGTCTATTTGCACATATGAAGAATGTAGTTGTTCTTCCATCCGTAGGTATGTTGGGCCAAATTTTAGAATCAAAGCAGACTCCAGTTGTTGACGCCCTACTAGGGACACGTTCTTTGGCCTCAAAGCTTGGCGGTGGTGATGTGGACGGGTATACATCGATCTTTGCTCAGGTTCCCGTGGAAGATACTCATTTTAGTCTTTCATAGCGACCAGTTTTCCGTCATCTGCTACGAGCCACTTTTACCGACTGATATAGACGAGGCTGCAGACTATGAGTCCGCGGGAACGAAGACCATCGATCGCGATAGCACCGTTGACGATATATGTGATTTTATCGTGGAATACATTAACTCGGATGTACTGGTAAGGCAGTTTCGATGACCTGGCTAGGACACAGTTTTAAAACTTCTTTCAGGGCTTGTTATCAGATAGACTTTTGGTAATTGCTGGTATGTCATCTTATCAACCAGTGTTTCGAAAACTGACATATTTTGGTTTTTTCAGACCAATCAAAGGTGAATTATTTGGCCTGGAATAATGTTATAAGAGGATTGACGATGGTGGCTGTTCAGGACGGAATCCGCGATGAAAATTGCCTATGGCTTGCCCGATTATGCTCCCAGGTGCTGTTTCACTGTGGCATTATCGTTGTTGCGACATTGACCATCTGTAAATCTAGGCCGTTGACTATCCAAAGCAAGGAATTCCGGTCGATATTGACAATGACCGTCTTCCCCACACACTCATCCGTTGCAAACCTGACTGGCATGGTGCGGAAGTTGTCTCGCCACGCCACACAGACTACTATGAGTCGAGCCGTGCGCTTGGAATATTGTACCGCTCGATCATCTTGGAAGATGTCGATGTATACACCGCCGATGGAGAGGATCCAAATGATCCCCTCTCTCTCCACCTCCATAGCAAAGTTAAACCCCACCTCAGCCCAAGCCAGAATCACGAAGCACTTCCTGCTATGTTCCGACGATACGTCGACGAGCTTCATTATATCTGCACTACACATTCTCTATCAAATACCCCCGGTATCAGACTCCTCGAGGCCGAAGTTGTCGCAGGAACCATTCTGGCAAAGTGTTCGCAAAAACGCCACAGGAAGGACAGGATCTATCGGATGCGACTTCATGCTTCAACTCTCGTACGCGACGTGCAACGACAGATTATCGAGGACCTGGCCAACGCATCTGAGTCACAACTCATCGAAGGTCTCTCGACTGCCTGGGCGGCTTGGCAGCACAGTAGAAGTCTCCATTATGCGTTCGGCGCACGAAGCTTTGGACTCATTGCTCTGGGAGTCCTCTTTGATTGCATGGATAGGTTGGGAGGCGTCCAAGTTGTCAATTCAGTGGCCGAGACGGAGAACTTTGACGATGATAACACGATCATGTAGCACATAGTACTATCAAAAACCGAAAATGTAAAAGAGTGTGTATAATATAGGACATGAATAAGGATCAACGTGCTTTAGATAGATTATAATGAGCAAATGTTGACTTGTCGCGGACGCGTTATTGATCCTTGTTAATTTCAGTGAGCATAGACGGAACCCTGACTCGCCGTCGTCCATGCCTGAGTCCTCTCCCACTCGATTCGCTCAAGAAGAAGAGGAATCTGAACGCGAAATCAGTCCTTCGCCGCCTACGGGTCCCGTCGCGAAGAAGGTGTTCGAAGACCAGGAAGGCACTCCTATCTTGTTCTTTCTCCACAGAAGCATAGACAATTGGAGTAGAAATAATCTTTCGAAGACCATAGAGGTGTGTTGTGAGTAACTCAGGACTCGAATATCACGTAACCTCTATCATTGCCAGTCTCATGGAGGCGTTGTTCAGCGCGACGGATCCAACGTTGATACAGTCCTTGTCGACCCAAAGCGTTGTAGTATAGAGGCTGTTCAACTCACCTATAATGTAGCTAGCGACCGCTCGAAGAGAGATGCTTGGGTAGAGCCCATGTCCTTTGTAAAGCGGTGCATAGGCGAAGGATCGGTGAGGCATCGCATGCCGAACCCGAAGGGAATGGGTGGCTCAGTCCGGGCATACAGGTATACCACTTGCTCATTAACACTTTATTGCACTGAATTTAGGCATTGGGATAGGGAGGCCTTCACTGAAGAAGACGACGACAATCTTGCCAGGCATATTGCGCTCCGAATACCCGACGCTACGAACGGAGGTCGTAGAGGCGATGGTCTGTATCGGGAACTGGACATGGCGGTATGTTTTAAAACTACATACATTGGTTATAGCTGATTCGTAATGTTATTAAAGTATGACGAGGACCCCGTGGAGTTTGCGTGGGTGAAAAGGCATACATGGCAAAGCTGGCGCAACCGTTTTAACAAGAACATGGAACGCTTCGAACCCATGATTGACCGTCATGTCGCATCTGAGGATCCAAGTTGGAAACAACAGTATCCTCTTCAACGGAAACACAAAAGACGGGATTGGTCTGAAGACGAAAGAGACCACGGATCATCCATCAAAAGGCAACGCGTTGAATTTTCTCAAGGGCCATCTGATAGACGTACGCATTCTCCTACTGGTAAAGGCAAGGAGAAGGCAGTTGCAGAGGAGGAGTTCGAGTATGTGCGCCACAGGTATATGTCAAGTATCGATGTTCTGAGCAACTATGGCTGACTCCTATATCATAGTCCGGACTCAGTCTATGTGCAACCCGAAGAAATGGAACCCAGGCCTTCACCAACTTTGAGACGCGCTCCAATAAGAACATATGCCGGTAGGCGTAGTCATCAGGCTCGTGCTAGTTCGCCACCGAAAAACCAGGAACCTCAGACGTCCCAGGCGACTCTTGTGGAACCTGGGAGCCAAAGACACGAGCCAATGTCTTCTGGGAAAGCGCGGGGCGGCGGTCTGCAGTCTCGAGAACGATCCGAACCTCAGGATGTCAATCCGACGCCCGAAATTTTTGAACCCCTTGACGATGTTCTACAAGAGCCAGCAAGTGACCGGCATACCGTGGTGGCGACCATATCTCCTGCTGGTGTTGCGGGTTCCATCAAAAAAAGAGTTTTGGCGGCAGCTTCGGGTAGACCAGTGGCAATCAAGGTGGCACGACGACCCAGGACTCAACCTCCATTACCTGCTGCGGTGCCATTGGAACCTTTTTATCGTAGGTCGAGATCTCGATCCGTGGAGCACTCTGCTTTTCCTCTGCAACCTAATCCGCGACGCAAGAAGGGCACTGTACCTGAAGACCGTAGGCCTGCGATGCCACAGCTGGCGGATTCGGCGAACGAGCACGATCGACATGACGAGGGGCTTATGGAACAGGGCAGCCTGTCAGTTGGACTTGGACTTGGAGAATCGTTGAGGGATGAACAGGATGTCGAGCGCCTTTTGGTCAGCACCATCATCGAGCGCTCACAAGAAGCGAGTGAAGACGCTGCTGCCTCTGATGGTCAGAATTACGAAGTCAGAGATTCCGACGACGCTCAAACAGACCGATGGCTCCGCCGCTTCCCCGCTCAGGGGGCTTGGGCGCTCCCTGTGGAGTTTGATATCGACCCACAGGAGATGCTGAGGAGATTTCACGATAGATCAACACCTACTAGTTCTTCCTTGTCTGCCCGACCCGTGCCTGCCCTTCGACCGGGGAACGACCACCCGATGAGGCCTCGACATAGCGTGCCTGGCTCTAGTCTGAATGTATTCGATGGGGTCACCCCCACATCGCAGCAACTGCGAACCCCTGCAGTCAACCAACGACGATTGTCGACATCGAGTAGAGAATCATTCCCTATTGCGGGAACGAAAGCCAGTGCTGCAAAGAAAGTCCTTGAGACGGACCAGAAGCACACTCCATATCGACCCCCGGCTGGGACTAGGGCTGCTCGCCTCATGGGAGCACCAGGCGCGTGAACAGGCCACGTCTTGTGTAGTATGACGAAGGCGTAGGTTTCTTGAACACCATATTCATTTAATTTTGTATCAATTTTTTGCAGAGTCCATACTGTACTTATACTGTATATTCTCTATGCATACTGTATGTGTAGGTGCAGTGATGAGATTATGGGTACAGTGGATATTAGGAGATAAGAATAAGATATTGTAGTATCATAGATATGTATAAATGGGGCAGATACAGCAATCCTGGGTCAGGATAAGAGGCTGTCCCCTTGCAACTCCTCAAACTTTCTGCGAGCCATGCGGATGTTCAACTTGAGGGCAGCCGTTTCTAGAATGCACAATCAGCAGGTACGATTGAAAGATGTGTCAAGTTTACCTATCGTCGGATCATGCACAATGACAAGAACATAAGTATTCTTGGTCATCTCATCAAGAACGGCAGTGAAGTCATAGAGCTCCATCTCCAGTGAATGGAATTCTTCGCGGACACGGGAACATGAATGTTTAAACGCCTTGACCAGCTCCGAGGTTCGTTCATAACGCGTTGGGTCCAGTTCATGCCGATCCAAGTCCCCGGAAGGCGGGAGGGAAGGTGGAGCTGATGAAGACGTGGCGATGACGAGAAATGTTGTGCGCTCAAATAAAATGACCTCGGTAGCGTTACAAGCGGCAGCAAATGTAGTCAGATGTTTCGAGAGGACGGTCGCATTGGGGATGAGGGTGTGGACAATGCTTGACCATGCCTATAAAGGGCGTTAAACTGCTGGCTCAGGAGCCCAGAAACCACAAGTAAAGTCACCTTGTAAAGACTTTCGTCGTATATGCTTGTCCCGAATACTGTGACAGCCCCACCACCGCTTGCGTCTTCCAGCTCTTTCTTCTTTTTCTCAAACACGGCGTTCTTTGGTTCCCGTGCAAGATCCATCTTATGGACGAGCAGGAAAACGGCAGCTTCAGGACTGAACTGCTTCAGGCCTTCCATGCAATCGCGATAATATTCGAGGTCCTTGCTCATTCCTTGGGATTCAATATCGAAAACGTAGATCATAACCCCGACATGCTGGAATAAGGTAGACCGCTGTGTTGTGAGATACGAGTCCATGAAGGCGTCTTGACCGCCACAGTCCCAGAGATTGAGAATGAGGTCCCCGAGGAAACGAACATGGTTCTGCTCCACGTCAATAGTAGCGCCGAGGCGAGCCGTCAATGAAGCCGGGTTGTTGGAGCTGAGAAATGTAAGAGTTGAGGACGACGATAAATAGGAAGAAGACTTGCAATATCAGTGACCGCATTGAAGTCTTCCCACTTCCCGAGGCACCCATGAGGAGGACCTAGGCATGAAGTTATATCTATGGATGCGGGCTGCGGTGCTGGCGCACGCTATTCACCTTTTTCTTCATGATTTACGAGGCCAAACCTGGCAAGTAGAGGGCCGCGGTGGTTGTTGCCAACGAACCGGAGTTGTTAGTCACCAGGCATCGTGACCGGCTCCTATTGCCTTTGCTCATCATCGCAGATACACATTTGTGAACCGTACATACAGTATTGTACAAGTAATTTCCTTCTCTTCTAGTTGAACTTTCCTTGACTCCAACGGCGGAGGTGCGAACCCATCTCAACCGCAGCCAGACCCCAGTCTTCACCGTGGTTGTGCCCCTTGTCCACTCCCCGGCCGAGCCCAGCTCGCTCTAATGCCTGATCGTCCGTAAGTGCCGTCAAGACTCCAAAGATAACGGGGACGCCGGTGTCCAGTTGTACTTTCATCAATGCATGCGAAACACTGTCGCAAATGTACTCGAAGTGCATGGTCGAGCCCTTGATGAGAACACCGATGGCGATGATAGCGTCAAATGGTTCGTTCGGGATTTGGGCAACGGGCGGCGAGGATGTTGGCTGTGGCGAGGAGCCTCCAAAGCTAAGCCCGCCTAGGAGATCATTGACGTTCGACGAGGCTTGGACATGGGCACCAGCGATCATCCTGATTTTGTTAAGGCTTGTGAGATAGAAAATACAAATGAAACGTACTTTGAACACGCCATAGGAAGCTCGAAGCTTCCGGGCACAGATTCGACGATAATGTTACTCTCTTTCACTCCTCTCTCCTTGAGTTTGGCGATCGCGCCTGCAACAAGGGCTTCTATGATGGACTTGTTCCATCGAGAATGAACGATGGCTACGCGGAGGTTGGAGCCGTCGAGCTCGGGTGCTGCTGAGATGCCTTTGATTGTGCTCATGGTCGTTGCGGTTGAGGAAGCGGGGAAGTGGTAGTTTCAGGCTGTTTGGGTGATTGTGGGTAGAAAAGGAGAAGGCCGTCGTTAGATCTTATAAGTAAATGGAAAGATCGGTCCGTAACACGCCTTGGGCTCTAACTCACTAACAGCCACACTTGATTCCAATGGTACCTTGAATTAACGGAGGATAACATATGACTTTTATGGAGTTGTGCCAGCTCCGTCTCGGACTGTATATACCTTTTCAAACTCCATATTTGGATTACCAAAGATATCATCGGTTACTTTTTTCTTCTTCCCTCATCTGGCCCAATGGACGCCAACCTTGCTAGTATGTTGCAACTTCCTTTCTTGAAGCTCAGTATTAACCATATTCACTTCAGCCACATATGCACTCATTCACTCATTCCTCAACAAACACGCTCATGCCAAGGCTGCTCAAGCTGTCAAAAAGGCTGCAAAAGACATTGTTGTTCTTAAAGACGACGTAGACGTAGAGGGACCGTCCCTAGACACTATTATAAGCGAATGGAAAGCCTATAAAACAGCAGCTTCCTCATCGTGCGCCAACTATCTTTCCTTCTGATGTCATAGGAACTCATCGCGGTAGTCCAGAGACTCCAGCTCTAGTTCAGACTCTGATGGTGAGTAGGCTGTTCTTTGGATTGAACCCATTATGAAAGTCTCCTTGAAACAGATTCCTCGGATTCGTCTGACTCGAGCTCCAGTTCAGCTAATAAAAAGGGCCCAAAGCCTGCAAAAACTGAAAAGCTAGTCAAGGCGACTGCTGTTTCTTCTTCAGACGAATCTTCTTCTTCTTCAGGTATCTGTGACCATCTATGACAGCTTTATGCATCTGATATTAATCGTACTTTGTCCATAGACTCTGATTCTGATAGCTCATCCTCTTCATCCTCTTCGAGCTCTGGGTCCGAATCAGGTGCGCTATCTAGTGTTTTCAATTTACTGCATGTTTAAAAGGGTTTTTAGACGACGAATCCAGCGATTCCGGTTCAAAGGCGACCAAGCCTCAAAAGAAGAAGCTGGTCAAGACAAAAGCTACTGTGAAAACACAGGCCGAACGCGAGTCTAGTGAAACCCTTACATCCGGGAGCAGTTCTAGCCCAGCAAAATCGTCCGAGCCGAAAAAAGCCAAGGTAGCCAAAGAAGTCGATGGCAGCGACAGCTCGGACTCCGATTCGTCTTCCTCAGATCCTGGAACCGAAAAACCCAAAGTGACCAAAAAGGCATCCTCCGACTCTTCGTCTTCCGACTCTAGTTCCGACTCCAGTTCTGAGGATGAGGCCGTCGCCCCAAAACCAGAGGCAACGAAAAAGAAAGCGGCTTCTGCGTCTAGCTCGTCGTCCAGTTCATCGAGCTCTGACTCAGAATCCTCGATGGACGAGGACACGCCTGCTGTCAAAGGAAAAGGAAAAGGAAAGAAGCAAAGCGCCAGTAGCGACGATGCCGAGCCTCAGCCAACGAAGAAGCGCAGGACAACGGAGGATGGTGCAGCCGTTGTCACAGCTACAACAGAGACCGTAGAGCCACCCAAATCCGGACCTCAATATACCGATCGTATCAAGGCTAACGGAAAGCCCGCGCGCATGACAAACACCCCGTTCCAGCGAGTCAACCCTGAGAAGGTGGATCTGTCGATTATACAGGATAATGGCTACGTATCTAAGGTATGCTCATCACCAGTTATAGTAGTGCAGGCGTGGCCTTTTGCGACTGTTCCCATCTCGGTATAGGCATGCTGACTTTACATCAACAGGCTGCCCCGACGAATGATTACGGTGCGCGTGCGCACCAGGACTTGATTGTCACCCGCGGTGCGGGCTTCAGGAAGGAGAAAAACAAGAAAAAGAAGGGAAGTTATAAGGGCGGGACCATCACTGTGCGTCACCTCACCAACTGATTGAGGATTTGATTCTGATATACATTCTTTTTTCTCAAGATGGAAAGCCACAGTTTCAAGTTTACTTGATCTAGATGTGGCATATGCACGTTGTATACCTGCCTTGGGCAACCATATATGTACATCTCTCATTGAGCCCGATATATATTGCTTGCCTTATTTGACGTTCACGGGACGGTGACGCGCCAAATGCTACAAGCACCCACGTGCCTAGCAATTGCTCCCGGCGCAGCCTTCAAGAATCAAGTCAGTGTTTCCGCCAGATAACGAAGTGGTCGGGTGCAATCTCTGTAAGAGCACCCGATAACTCTGGGCTGTGATTGACATATCAGCGTGTTAAGGATGTTATTCCTCCGTTAGTAAAAGGATGTCTGTCTCAGCAGAGTATCCGAACTCTGCCTGTCTCTTGCTTGCTTATCTATAATCCAGCAGAACATTATGTCTATTGGGCACTCCACGGTCGCACTTCCGGATGGTGCCAGCCTTGCATATGAGATATACGGTTCATACTATCTCGGCACGAGGATTCCAATCGTCCTTGTCTGTGGCATGAGCAATCTATGCAGCGACTTTGAACGTTTGACTCGAAGCCTCTCTCAGACGCGGCCAGGTACGTTTTCTCTGTTTTGAATGTCGGACGTGTGCTGAATGGCATCTCCGCTAGTCCTGATTTACGACCACAGGTAGCATATCTATGATATCTCTTCAAAATTGTATGACCTAAAATATCTAGGGGTATGGGGAACTCCACGCTCGTCAGTGATGAGGAACTCACTATCGAGATGCTTGCCCGTGACTTGGCGTTTCTTTTACACTCCCTCCACTGGAACGAGATATCTATCTGTGGTTATTCGATGGGTGGTTTGTGGCATCACTCGTTCTGCAAATAGCTCCACAGCTCACCTTCGTGTCAGGCGTGGTCGCACAGCAGCTCTTGGTGCTCCCGTATCATGCGACACATCCTATCCAACTGAATTTCCGCACGACACATCTATTTCTTGTGGCGACTCGATCAGTCGTACAAGAGGGAACTGGTCTTGGCTTCAAACCTCCCCCACCAGGTACAACTAGAACACTGGCGGAAAGGAAGGCTGGGGCCCGACGAATTATCGAACTGGCCTTTGATCCCAAATGGATTTTAGAAAATGATGCTCGGTTCGAAGCCATCTGCGAAAGAGTTTTCAGTGGCATCAGGTAACTTGAATTTCATCTGAAAATCTAGGAAGTGCACTCATGCAGTGCCCTGATAGCAGTCGACCTGGAGCAGTTATAGGTACTTGCTTAATCGACTTCTTCAATGCTTATCTGACCTATTCATACAAAAGCTAAACAAGGAGCCGCTGTCAGTGTGAACACTTCTCTTCTGGATTTAACTAATATGGCCCGACTCTAGCTGCAGCGATTTGACTTCGCAGATCATCTCTCAAAACTTCCTACAGACATCAATGTATTGATAGTTCACGGCAAGGCCGATCAAGTCATCCCCTTCCGTTGCGGCCAGGTTAGTCCGACCGATTGCAAGCTTGACTATCAAACCAACTGCCAATACACTTCTCAGGATATGCAGGCACGAATACGCGCTGCTGTTTTCCTCGAATCAGGGACGCGGCCTGGCCAGGTTCCTTCACTAGAGTTCGGGCATTATTGGTACGAATACTTCGATATTGAGGTGTGGCAAAATGTAGTGAATATGTTCATCGATGATGCGCCCCCTGTACGCGAGTCGATACATTGACTAATGATGTTCGCACCTTGTACACTCACATATTTCGACGAGCGTTCTAGACGCGACTCAGACACCACCTGCCGATGAATTAATTGCCACACCTTCGGAGCTTACTTTTTACTCCTTGTAAATTTTCTCAAAGGAAATAATTGACATGCCCATTCTCACGAGACTGCGTTCCACTGGTCAAAATAAGTATAGGACATGTGTATGGCATGTGTATGTACAGTCCATACAACAGTCCGGGTGCAATCCCTTCGGCACACCGACCCTGAGTCAGTCAGCAGTGGGATTCACTGATTGGATATGACATACCCGGTTAGATTCTGCATCCACTCCATTCCCAATTGCAAACAATCTAACATACATTTTATGCCTACCACCACCACTTGCGCCCACTCAGTACTTACCCTCCCGGATGGCGCAGTTCTTGCCTATGAAATACTAGGGGCACAGCATCTAGGGCGCTGTCAGCCCCTTGTTCTCGTTGGAGGCATGAGCTCCCGCCGAATTGACTGGGAGCGTCTAGGGACCAGTCTCGCAGAAGTGCGCCCCAGTAAGTGCAGTGATCTTTCACTCGTATTCTATCTGAGAAAGCCTTCAAGTTTTGCTGTTCGATCACAGGCAAGCATCTTGACATCCGGGCACCGTTCTTCAATAATTGAGTGCTCGTATGCAGAGGCATGGGGGATTCAAAACTGGCGCCTGGGAAGGATGACAAGTTCACCATCGAATCTCTCGCTCGTGACCTCCTTCTACTCCTTACGCACCTGCAATGGAAAGACCTTTCGATTTGTGGCTTCTCTATGGGAGGTAGGTGGTATTATGATCCCTTTGAACATGGTTATCATGCGCCACCAACGTCAGGTGTTATTTCCCAACAACTGCTTTTCCTGCCATATCATCCCACCAGAGCAGTGATTCTACCATTTCGAGTAACTCACGTCATCCTGGCTGGCACTCTATGTTCCACTCTGAAGGATTTGGATCGTTACGGGTTGCGTATCAATATGCGGGAACCCAGCAAGCCACTCGGTCTTCAGGAAAGGCGAAATATCGCACGTGCTACTCTCGAGCGAACCTTTGACCCTGCATGGCTGGCGAATCCAACAAACTCCGTGCGGTTTGAATGGTGGCTTGAACGCATGATATCTGGTGGAAGGTAAGATGTTCTCCAATATTGCGCCGTGGGCAGCATTTCTCATCATCGATGATCCACAATTCAGGCCGACAAGCGTGATCCGTAGGTCGCCAAATCATCTCTCTCGCGAGTACCACTTACGAAGCTCACCTCTCCAGTGAAACAGGCCCGCGCGGTAGGACTTCGACTTCATGTTTGCGAGATGATGATTGATCGAGAAAGATAGGTGAATAGATTTAATTTCGATGGATATCATGACAAGCTACCAAGGGATATCCGATTTCTGGTTATCCATGGGGAGTTAGATGAGGTCGTCCCTTTCTACTGCGGTCGGGAAATTCTACAACGCATCCCGTGGGCAAAACCCGTCGAGATAGGAAGTAGCCGTGGGCAGGTTCAGAATTATGCCTTTGGGCATCACTGGTTCGAGTACTTCGATATCCAGGTGTGGCACGATGTTGTCGAGAGATTCTTGATCAAGCAAAACCAATCGTCACCCAACGCTCGCCTTTAATGCAATATGATGGGAGATTGGGCATTACATATTATAATGCAGTCAGTGGTCTGACCCATTCCATTGTTATCCAACCTGAGTCAATTTCTTGAGCAGGTCCTCTACTTCGTCGCCAATGTTGCATTTTTGGAATCGGAATGAGAGAGCGTATTGAGGGTTCAGAAATTTGGTCGTGTAAATTTTCTAGCAAGCCGTCCTTGTTAATGACAACTTTAGGCATGTACCATCTGCTCGTCGAGAGGACCATGAGTCGATTTGTACCGGTAGAGTCGTCCTTTAAGCAACTAATCACGGCTTGGGGGATCTTGCTGAGATCGAAGTTCACGAGATATCGCGAATCATATAATACTGATGTCGTCGATGGCCCGCCGTTACACCAGTCCCGGTATGCGTCCAATATAGTCCGTGTCACATTGATTTCCAGAGTGTTCGGCAGCCCTCGTGCCTCTAGCTTCTCTCGATTCAGCGGCGGGAGCCTAGATGCTATCCATCCAAGTACGTCGACGTCGAGAAGCAGCGGATTGACCACAACTTGCGGGGTATGAATCAGGTTGCCTCTAATTACGGCGGGTGACCATAATACGCCTCCTCCGGCAGTAAATGGTCGTAGCCTCGATTCTTTCGTCAGTGTTGTCCAGAGCTCGGTGATTATGTGATCGGTGGCTTCCCTGCGTCGACCAGCATCTGCATTGATTGAACCCCATGGGTATGGTGATACATGGCGGATGATGCGAAGTACAAGAGCCCTTTTGACTTCTGGATCATCAATCTGTTCCAAGCCCTTTTTCGAGAACAAGAATGTTCCAGGAAGGCTGGGAAGACTGCAGCGCTTGAGAGCACTGTCGACTGTTTTACCAAACGTTATTTAAGACTTAAAATCATAGTTTGAACAATACCTCGGTCATCTAGATCTTGCATTCGTCGATGAAGAACAGCAACACTATTCCGAAGTTCATCGATAGAAGAGTCCAATGACATTGATACGTTGGGCAGAGATTTGGCAGTAGTCTCCAAGATCATTAATCTGTCAACGATATCGCGGGGCAGCATAGAAAGGGGCGCCTAATGGCAAGGTTCAATAAGTAACACAAACAAAGCTCCCAGCACCAACACACACCTCAGGCTTAGGCTGCTTGCTCGTTTTGATCTCATGACGAATTGCATTTCGCAGTGTGATAGAAGGCTCAAAGTTGGTTGGGTCGGTCACATATTCAACGTTGTTTGCTTCACATGTCGCGAGAATGCGGTCCTACACCGTCACAGAATCAGCTCTACGGAAATCCAAAAGCTCTTCATATAACACACCTTAGTCACGTTCAACATGGGACGCAGTATCCACCGATTCATCCCTTCAAGCCCGTATTCTGAGCCACCTCCAACGACTTGTCCCATGCCCCACCTCCTGCAAGGTTTCATCCCACCAGCACCGATAGTCGTAGTTCTCCAGGATAGTCGCATAAGAGAGGTCTCCACTTGGTCGTCAATGTGATGTCCAAACGCGAGAACACCGACATCTTTCGCTGTCATAGTCTTGAATAACGCGTTGTAGCGAGCGATACGGGCAGCAGACTCAAATGGCTGGTCGGGAAGAGGGCGAGGGGGATAGGGGGGCTCTCCCCAACGTACTTCTGATGTAATATGTTCCACTCCTAACTTCTGAGCGAATTGGGAACAGTGATTCGCCATGGCCGCGGACGTTGGTTGCAAGGCATGATCGACAGTAAAAGAAAAAACTTGTCGAGGTTGCTCTGACTTTCGTTCTAAAATGTATCTATGAATCAGAAAGAGTAGGCACGAAGAGTCTGGGCCGCCAGAGTTGGCGACGCCTGTGTCGAAAGTTGAGCGAAACAGTGGAGAGATATTGCAAATTCACGTACCGATATTTCTCTGCCAGCCTGTGGGAGGCATACATCTGCGGAACATTTGAGCGAATTCATCTGCAGTAATGGGCAGATGTTGAATGGCTCGAAAAGCCATCCAAGTGGTGTAGTAGGTTGCAGTTCAAGTTGAGAAACAAGTCGCGTCCAGTCACACCACTTCATGTAAATTATGTTCATGACCACGACGCGTCTTGCTCTTGTCGTCCGTCTCTTCATCGCCCTCGCGACACGTACTTTCTTTCAGCCTGACGAGTATTTCCAATCCCTTGAGCCAGCATACAACGCTGTCTTTGGAAACGCGCATCTAACTTGGGAATGGCTCGCTCCAAATCCAATTCGCAGTGCATTCTATCCTACTCTGAATATTCCGATATATTGGGCGCTTAAGGCATCTGGACTTGTAGAGGCTCCCTTGCTCGGTGACTGGCTTTTGGTGGGCACGGTTCTTATCCTCTCATCGTGAACCCAACTCACCTCGAGCAGATATATAGTCCTCGAATATTGCACGGGATACTGGCTGCTGCGACCGACATATGGCTTTGCGAAATTGTCAATCGATGGCTCGGCCATAAATACACTTCTATAGCGGTATGCTTGAATAATTCTTTCTGCTTTGCCATGTCTAAAGGGCCTGGAATTAGCTATTCATCTCTCTGACTTCCCTCTTTCACGCTCTCTCTCTTTCGCGATCCCTTTCCAACTCTTTAGAGACATCATTGACAACCATTGCCTTCGCATATTATCCTTGGGATGCAAGGTCGGGTATGAGCCCACAGTTGATTTACAACAGGTTCTTTTCTCTCCCTGAGGTTACAACGAGGAACTGATTTGGTTGACCAGTGCCCGTATGAGAAAAGTGCTGCTTTTCAGCGCACTTGCCTGCATGGTCCGCCCTACCAATGCCGTGATTTGGCTTTTCCTATTTGCAAAGATGTTGTGGACCCTCGCTGGTAGTAAACGGGCACTGAACGCCTTGTTCCTTCAAATTATGACTGCCGGGTGAGGCAACACCAAGTTTTAATTATCTTTTCAGCTAACTTTACATCTAGAGTCATAGCCATCTCCTCCCTGTTTGTGCTGGACTCGCTCTACTACCGCAAAGCAACATTAACCCCCCTCAATTTCTTGCTCACAAACCTTTCAGCAGTTTCTCTTTTCTATGGATCTAATGCGTGGCATTATTATCTTACTCAGGCTTTGCCGATTTTATGCACCACCACACTTCCCTTCGTCGTGCATGGCATGTGGCTCGCTGTGTCTGACAAACATGCTGTGGCTCTTCGAAACATGCTTGCAACTGTAGCATGGTCTATTTTGGTTTATTCGTTTGCTGGGCACAAGGAGTGGCGTTTTATTCATCCTATTCTACCCTTGTTGCACATATTTGCTACGAAATCGCTGGTGGATCTCTCGAACAACGTCAACGAGCAGAGGGGGAAACGCCCTTCCAAGGATTCAACGAGCAGGAAAATGCTTCCCCAAATCCACCGTCGTTTTCTTGTCCTTCTCTCTCTCACTATTCCAGTATCGTTGTACATCGTCTTGTTCTACTGCAGTGCACCGATTAGTGTACTGGCATATATTCGCAATCTCCCCGCTAGCGAGCTTGACGGGGGCATCGGTTTCCTAATGCCCTGTCATTCCACCCCTGGCCATGCCTACCTCCACCGCGACCAGCTTGCTCACGGCAAGATGTGGACCCTTGGCTGCGAGCCGCCTCTCCAGTATGTTGTTCTCAGTTCATCTTATCTTTCGCTACTCAATGCATTTGCAGGGGTCAGGATCTCTCGTCGTATCACGACCAGACGGACGTCTTCTTCGCATCGCCTATCGATTATTTAGAAACACGGTTTCCTACTCGTGTGAACCTGACATTCCCGACATCATCCTTCCCAACATCTCTGCCGGGTGCTCCTCCCACCAGTGAATACCCATGGGCCCATGAGTGGCCACGGTATCTCGTCTTCTTTGGTGCTCTCCTGAAAGAGGAGGGAATTAGAAATATGTTGCATGCCAAAGGCTACGAAGAGGTCCAGAAGATGGGGCGGGAATGGGAAGGCGAAGGACAGCGGAAGGGTGGTGTGAGGGTTTGGCGGTTTACGCAAGGCGAAAAAATATAGGGAATAATTATCTTGGTACTGCCTAGCTGGATTCACCTACGAAACTGAGTGATTGAGATTTTCTATGTACAGTGGTTATATGCGAACACTATCCATCTCAGG